>ML778092.1:444553-496501 GCA_009831015.1 Picea engelmannii | reverse complement strand
TTTTCTAAATTTTCTGAAATTTTTGAGGCAATAAATCTAGCTTTACTATTCCTACATCTACTCATAAAAATAAGAAACTCTAATACTAATAAAAAACATACTTTTAACTACCCAATGTAAGAAGACAACCTAACTTTGGAGAAACCCCACCAAAGTGGATGCAAAGGTTATTAGCTCTCATATTACCATATTATCTCTTCTCTTAGGTTGTCCTTAAATCCAATCCAAACTCATCAAAACAATCAAACTCAAAACACTACCTATTACCGTTTACAACTCCCCGACAACGACGCCAAAATGTTGGTGTAAATATATGTTCAGTATATTGCATTCATTTATATATCAATCTAGGATTCATAATCAAAAGAGTTGTTACACTATGTGTGCTGAAAATAGGTAATCTATATATGTTTGTTGTATCTAGCTCAATCAAGAAACAATCAATAAAAAAATACTCCGTTTTTGGAATATCTGAACAATATTCCTCACACAACTTCAAACTAGAAGATAAAGCTCATAGTAAAAATCTCAAGCAAACACTCAGTTGAAAACGGTTCTTTCTCAAATAGAAATTATGTTCATTATAGGCTTGTGAAGTAAGAAGATGAATTGAGACCCTGCTTCCTATAGCAATTGAATTCACATAACAATTGACAATTCACTCTAATTTCTCTTGGAAAGAAACCAACCATAAACTAATCAATCTAAATCAAAACTTCCTTCCTCAATATAGGAGACAATCAATATGATTGAAAGACTTCATTACTTATGAATGAAGGGTGAGAGATGAATTCTAATTGTTCCTATACCTACTAAGGACAACACAATTACTAAGACTTTCAAATTTAGAAAAACAACAATTGCTTGTCTAACAATCCCAAACATCTACCTAGCTTTGGTTGACTAAATATTACCCTGCATAAACATAAATACAATCATCTAATCTTATTCACACTAATCCAAAATCATCTACTAATGTAATAGAATCATCTACTAATAGAATCATTCACACTGATCCAAAATCAACAGGTATCTATTTAGAGATCTACATTATACTTAGGAAAGTTCATGCACTCAAAATCATTTGCAATACACAATTATTTTATTTTCACACTCACACAATTAACTTATGTCCACACATAAACATATATAGAGAGACGTACCTTGGTTGGGGCAGTGGGCCCTTGTCGAACCAACAAGGTAGCTCTAAATAACTTACACAATAGATACTCTACTCACATCCATGAATTGCAAAAAGATAACATTCATATTCTTTCAATTAAATGAGTGAATCAGTAGTTCAACATTCAATTTCCCAGCATAACAATGTATAATATATCTCTATCATCTATCATCTACACAACACCCCTTTTAAAGAAGGTCAGTTGTTACAATCAAATTCTGAAGATAATCATCAAGTGTTTGCAAAATATTACAATTGGTGAACATAGTGTATCTCAAGGAATGGACTTCATCCTCATGAAATGACGTGAATGAGTGATGAATTCTATCGTGGTCTTCAAACAAACCAAGGATTCTACCATCCAACCAATTTCTTGGATCCATCACCAGTGTACTCATTCAAAACGTCAATCCTGTAGAAGTGGGTTTAGTACTGGACTAACACAGTAATAGATATTGCTACCAGATCAACGTAGAGTTGGTATGATATTAGGCAGAGTATCGAAATAGAACAATTGAATGTTGCAGTACCAGACCAGCGGAAGTACCGGATGAATATTGAAGATGAGTATCGAATGAGATAATTCATTTTCATGAAGCTGCATAAAGTAATCAAAGTAATTGGAAGCATAAACAACAATCATTTAGTCCCAATTAATTAAGAAATAAAACAAATCATGCTTTTAACATGGGTTACCTCATTATGCATATGAGTAAGGTCACAAGGTAGGTTTGTGGAATAAATAGAAAACATATGCATATGTCAGAGATAAAATTGACCAAGATAGAAGATAAGATAAGGTAATAGGGGTGTCAAAACGGAGACCCAACATGCCACACCGTCAAGTAGCACATGTCAAGTCCTAATTGGTACTAAGGGCCTATCAAAAGTACAAAAACAAGTGACATGCGGCAGACTTAGGGTAGGTCCATGCCACCCTAGGTGATGTCATCATGCCACATCATATCCAACACTTCAAGACTTTGGAAATTTCTTCTCATCGACACTTTTCAAAATTGTCGAATTGCTGATTAGGTCCATGTCACCCCAACGTTCCATGACTTTGGCACTTCAAAAGATCTCTTCTCCTCTGCACACTTTAAAACTCCCAAACTGTCGAACTTCATAATATCAAACCGACTAATTTTCAGACACGTAGCTCCGATAATGGTTTGTCTAGATTAGTTCTAGACTTCGGGACTTCAGATAAACTATACTATGTGCAATATCAAATATATTTCCCTGAACACTGAAATGTCAAACCACTTCAGAAATCCAACGGTCCGCTTTCTCCCAAATTCTCTATGACTGAGAATCACTACGGGACTTCAGAGCTTCAGGGCTTCAGGCTCTGATACTTTAGAGGATTTCAATACTGAAAAATCACACAACCCCTAGACTATTGAAACTCCATATCTGGTGATTGTGAGGGGTCGGTCCCTTTCCGAACAAATCCAACGATGCAATTTTTTTTTTTTGGTTCCAAACCCATGATTACCGCAGTCTCCTTTCTCTGCTAACTTTATCAAACCTCTATACCTCCCGATATTTCCAATTCCACCCAGGAGCTCTCTCAGCGTTGCTCTGGCACTCTGTAATTTTAATTCTCTAAAATGGTTTCTTCAAAAGCCACTTATATGGCCCAATTTAGGCTCAGTATCGAAAAATGGGCTCTGATACCAATTTGTAACATACCCAGGATGCCTTGTCGAGGCATGCTACTTCAAAAGAAAATTATTTGTTCAAGCTCTGATACCAATTTGTAACATACCTAGGCTGCCTTGCCGGGGCATGCTAATTCAAAAGAAACTACTATGTTCAGGCTCTGATACCAATTTGTAACACCCCCAACCTTTAGTTGGACAAAGTCACATGGAATAAATACAAAACAAAACTTCTCACTCTATTTTGATAATCAAATTGTCCATACCCAAGCATAGACCTTCTAGGCTATGGAAGACATAGCGCTTTGCGAAACATCATACATATAAACTTAACAGCTAATGTGCATTCTACTAATAAATGAATTAAATGTGGAAATCACAACAATCTTCTACAACAGCTTACACATGCAACATTATAAATATCATGGAATGTACAAAATACACAACATAAAAATTAACATAGAGATGGTACTTATCTTTTTATGAAAGCCACCAACTACGTGCAAAACTTGCATGAACCTCCTAGCCTTAGACCATGCTGCTCCAAGATATTAATAGTGGGTCACCCTCGAGATGGGACTAAACTCCACCCATGGTAAAGATAATCCTAGGCTAGAATGAGACTATGAAAATATTCACAATGCAATAGGGAGGATTCCCTCCAAGGAGCCTAGTTACACCCACCTCTCACAGACTCTCATTCCCCACAAGCCTATCCCACCTCAGGAATATACACCTTCATTGTTCCATAGTCCATCGGCTGCTCCACTTCCCTTCTAGTTCTTCAACAATAGGCCAAATCAAGAATTCTCAGAGATATGTAGTTGATGCTGGACTCCCTCTAGGATAAATCACTTCCCCAACAATCTCTCTCACCTAGAGAGAATTTATCATAGTCCTGACAACCTGCTTCTTCAATTCATGGGCCTGGAAACCCACCTTTTCAAACTGTAGGCCTGACAACCTACTTCTTCTGTCTAGCTCCTAAGTCAAATGGGTAACCATAATAGAAAAATCGGGTATGGGTTCTGGTAATGAAAACAAGCCACACCAGTCCAGAGAAAAATGTGGGTAGTAATAACAAATTGGCTAAGGTGGGATCTGGCTCAGGAACTGCGTAGTTGTGTTGTGCTTCACAAGAAAATAGGTTAGATTCAAGGGTTTGCAAGTTTCAAAGATTGTAGATGTCAAAGATGGAGGAAAATGGTTGGTTGCGTGAAATGCTCGGTCTGAATGCATGTGTGAGTGGGGATCATGGAAACAATAAAAAAATGGTGAGCGGACCCCCACAACGATGGATTTTCTCCCATAAAACTGCATGTGCAAAATTTAACACTGTCACACATCAAAATTACTCACTTCAATAGTGTTGCAAGTGTCATCATTACAAGTGTTGTAAGTGTCGCATCTTGTCCGCAAGTGTCGCATCTTGTCCGCAAGTGTCGCATCTTGTCCGCAAGTGTCGCATCTTGTCCACAAGTGTCACAAGTGTCACAAACATCATACTACCATATTGCCTATGTCGTTCCTCTAACAACATCATAAGGACACTTAAGACACCTCAAAGACTAGTCTTGAAGAAGAGAAATCAATTGACAAGGAGTACAAGCCTTTTTCCACTGGAAAAACCACTACAAAATTATTTTTTGAAGGGGAGCGCTCCCTTACAGGTGAATCCTCCTATAGACAAGAGGATTCCCTCTTGGTCTCTAGAATCCTAATTCCAAGATAGAAAATTTCTTAACGTGGACATTGACATCCTTTTAGATCTAATTAAGCTAACATATGAAGAGGAGGAAGAAAGATGTGTACGTTGTTAATGAAGTTTTTCCTCACAAAGTCCATGCTAAGATTCAATCCTGAGCTCCTCGCTAGGTCCTTTAAAACAAACAAAGGTACAAAGAACTTCCTATTCTATTAATATTAGCTCAAAAATAGATCTATCTGCTGAAGACAAATTTATGTGGAACAAACATAAATTTGAAAGAAATAGGCAACGCATTGATTATATTGATAAGAACAAATAAAAGTACTTACAATCCTTTGATGAAGGTGCAACAACTTCTTCCAGTTCTCCTTGTCCAACCCCTTTGCTCAAGTAATCTATATTGATTATGCTTCAATGATGCCTCACTTATGATATCATAAGTTAGGTGCTTCTCTAAAACTCTCTCCTTGTGTGTTTCCTATGAGATCATAGGTTTCATACTTCCAATATTTTCATCCCCCTTTCACCATGAGAAGGCCTCCTTATATAAGCTTGGAGAGGCCCAACCACTTGAGATATATTTCGGATAAGTTGAGGATTCCTCTCCTTCAGTTGTGGATCTTCCCTAAGATCATTCCTTGAACTCATATTTGAATCCAACCACCTTCAGTTATTGAGGGGATTCTTCCCTGATTTCCTCAACAAGCCAAAAACGCACTCAGAAAGGGTAGCTCTCACCCAAAAGGGTGCACAGAGTGCTTGTAATTCCCCCAAAAAGGAGGCTAGGGAGCACCATCACTCCCTAACAGTGGGTAGGGGAGTGATCCCCTTCAAAAAATAATTTTTTAGTGGTTTTTCTAGTGGCAAAAGGCTTGTATTCCTTGTCAATTGATTTCTCTTTTTCAAGACTAGTCTTTGAGGTGTATTAAGTGTCCTTATGATGTTTTTAGATGCACGACATAGGGAATATGATAGTATGATGTTTGTGACACTTGTGATCAAGATGCGACACTTGTGGACAAGATGCGACACTTACAACACTTGTAATGATGACACTTGCAACACTATTGAAGTGAGTAATTTTGATGTGTAACAGATTGCCCCCCAAAGTGCAAAGTCAGAAGACGATGATGACTGAAGTACTTTGTAGACTTTTTCAAGCAAGGGTATGGATGCAGAGAGGCTGGAAAAATTTGCACACAACCATCAAATAAATATTATGACATGTTTCAAACCCAAGGAAGGCATACCTATGCTTGAGTGATAAAGAATTTTTAGGTATGGCCGCCATAAAATACACTGCGGATCCATAATTATATTGATAAAAGGTATAGCCACTGAAGATACAATTTGGATCTATACTCCCATGACATGAACTGATCGTAGCCACAAAAAATACATGGTGGATCTATGAAACTACAAGACATAGCCACGACCAATACAAAGTGGATCTATGTAACAATATATGTGTCATAGTTCAAAAGAAAACTCTGTCACAACCTGGGAAAAGTATGTATCAGAGTGATGAATCAACCCAGGGTCTTCTTATCAATCCCAATGTAGTATGAATATAACCATGTGAATAGATGTCCTGATGTTGAACATGGTAGCAACCACTTGATTACCGGTCAATGATGTAAACCGTTAACAAGTGCGAGGGAGATCACCATTAATGTCAATGATTCCCAAGGTACTCTAGTACATTCTGACGAATGTGATTGAATGAGTTAAATTATAACATCCATGGAATCACCTGATTAGGGGTCAATGATGTAAACCCATTGTCGGACACGAGGAGGCCTACCATTGAGGCATGCAGGTCCCAAGGTACTAATTGGTTTCTAAATCTAGTTCTTGGATAATGTGTTGGAGTTGACAGGAATAGACTCGTCGAAGGAGGGCCTTGATGTATCCCCCATCAACAACATGAAATTGACACAAATATATACATTGGTATATCAAATGAGCATGGACAGACACAGGTGTTGAAACATAAATATTTGTGATGGCTAACTCTCAGGGCAGATACTTCCCTTGAACACTGAGGCACAACAATAGAAATGTGACATGGACCAAAACTTGATGATGTAATGGATGTTGTGACTTTACGTCAGGTGACCTAAAGGAGTGAGGAAACTCAAATGATTAGTTCAGTGTAGAGGTTCAACATATTGAAATGCATGTAAATATAAAATGTCGTGTTCAAGGGAAACTGTAAGGTTCTCAAAAACCCCTTGGCTTGCTTCTTTCAATTTTTTCCCCCATCCGGATAGATGAGTACCTCTTTTTTTAATTTAACAAGCTCAAGGAGGGTAACACATGCTCGATATAACTCACCTTCGGTAAGTTCCTCTTCCTTTGTTTAACGAACTGGAAGAAGTAAGGGTTTAGTCTCATATGAGCCCTTCAATGTGTAATTGTTTAACGAGTCCAGAGAAGGAAAACTTCGTGGTTTTTCATATTTAGAGAGTCTAAAAACAACTTAAAGACGACTCTGATGTTGTCCTTTTTCGTAATGTTAGTCTTGCGAGGCCAAAAAAGAGATAAATTATCACTCAAAAGATGCCCTTTCAAACCTTTTAACGAGTGGTAAAGGAAGCAAGATCACTCAACAATATTTTCATCTTTAGATAGTCCGAAGAGAGCTTAAAGGAGATTCCAGGGGGTTCCTTTTTTGTATAACCATGCGAGTCCAAAAAAGAGATAAGTGTTTACTCGGTTGCATTCTCATGTATTTACGAGCACGATAAAAAACAAAGACTAAGATTGGTATGGCCCCAACTTGAAAAGCTAGTGGATTAACTCCAGAATGATCATCAAAGGCTGGAGACATGCCCCCCAAGATTCAATTCATTCACCGACTTTTATGTTTTCACCAATTTCTATACTAGATGAGAAAAATGATAAGGATGGATGAAAATGAAGGTTCAAAAATGAGATCTAATGAATGACTTGACTTGACATCTATGAGATCTGGCAAAAGACTCGACCTGACAGGAGAGGTGATTGTTTCATTTGTTAACGAGATTGACACAAGAAAATAACTATTCTCAGGGCTTCGGGTTGAATCCCCAGATGGTTGTTTCATTTTTTAATGAGCTTTCTATAGAGAGGAAAACTATGCTCAAAGCTTCTATTTCATTTTCTAATGATCTTGCCACAGAGAAGTGAAACTATGCTCGTGACCTCTGTTTCATTTTTTAACGATCTTGCCACAGAGAAGAGAAACTATGCTCGTTGGCTCTTCTTGATCATGGCTTCCAAGAGGATAACGCTATTCTTGATCATGTGGAGATGGTATTTGGAATTGGGAGCTCATCCCTCTTGTAGCGCACATTTTCTGCTACTAAGGTTTAATCGCTCTTAAAAGAAGACTATAACACCATTTTGTACATAACTCATACAGATGTTATTTAACCCACATGCATTTAAACAGTAAACACATTCAACACAAAGTATTCATACGAATTACTGCCATAATCAACAAGCAATTATCTTTTCATATTAATTCATATACACAACGGAAATCATGATATCATAAGCAGTAGAGTCATGAAAAACATGATTAAAACATAATCAGATACTTATCTTTTAATAGTGGTAGAATACACCAACCAAGTGCAGGCCTTCCACGAACCTCCCAGCCTTAGACCACACTGTACATCAGCTCAGCAATGGGTCACCCCTGAGCTGGGACTAAGCTCCACCCCGAGACAAGGAATACTAGGCTAGGCTGAGGTTACAGGGAAAACAACACACAACCACAAGGAAGGGATTCTCTCTAAGGAACCTCCCACGGTCACTGCCCACAAACCCTCATTCCCCACATGCCTGTTCCACCCCAGGAGTATACACCTTCTCTTTCACCTAGACAGTCCTTCGGTTGCTAATCTCCCTTGCCTTGGGTTATAGAAATAGGCTGGACCAGAAGTCTCTGAGCTCTGTGGCAGCTACAAGGTTCCTTCCAGGAGTCCTCTCCTTCCTTCGTGCACTCTCTCACCTGGAGAGAATCTCGCATAGGCCAACAACCTGTTCTTCCAACCTCAATCACCTCTCTCACCTGGAGAGATCATTGCACCACTGGCCAACAAGACCCCATGCAGTCCAGCACTGCATGCTCATAACAACTCACGGGGAAAACAGACATAGGCTTCCCAATAGGTTCAATAATGGCTGGTCACTTCTATTTTCCAATCTTCCAGTATAGAATAGACTCACGCTTTGGTTGTCGGGTATGCGTGACAAACAATCCATGCAGGGTCAACACAGGTTTGAACTGTTCAGACAGGGGTGGTACCGGCTATCTTAGAAGTCAACCTAGGATTTTCGGCTTTCAGGGATGAACCGGGGTATTCTTTTGCAGAGGTCTGATCGTTTACCTTCAGACCATCAGGTAGAATGGGGGAGAGCCCCTCTCACGGATCCTCCTAGCCATTTTATTTAGATGCACTAGGGCTGACACTTGTCACCCTTGGAACTGCATGCGTTCCATCACCATGCATCCCCTTTTCACGCTTACCCTTTCCAAAACTTAGGATGCAATGAAACATAAAATGCACATGTTCTTTTGGAATAATATTAAAATATTATTCCCAGGGTTAAGCCCCCTAGGCTTAGCCCACAGGCTCATCACTTAGCTCCTTTCCCATCTTCCAACCCCTAATTCCTTGCCCACTCTGTGGATTCTCAGTCCCCCTTCACTCATTCATCGTGGTCGGTCTACACCTGACGGTTTTTTATATTTTATTAAATGTTCTTCATACATACAAGTACAACAACAGGCTCCAGGCCTTCAACACTTAGGCTCCCTGGCCTAACAAACACATAAGCCTCCAACTTATAAGAACTTGTCTCACCAGCCTATAAAACATAATGACAATTCCTTTCAGAACTTGGTCGACAGTCAGGGCTCGGCCTTGGGGACACTACAATCCCCCTCCCCTTATTTTTTCATTGTCCTCAGTGCAACTTACACTATCTCTGCAAGCCTTTAAAAATATTCAAAAAGATGCGGGTACTCTGCCCGCATAACATCTGCATTCTCCTATGTCACATCCTTAGGACCGTACCAGGTCCACTGGACCTTTACAAGCTCTATAGCTCGATTCCAGAGTTGTTTGTTTTTCTTGTCCAATATGTGCATAGGATGCACTTGCAGGACACCTTCTGGTTCCACCTGAATAACTTTCCAATCGATAACATGATTAGCATCAGGTACATATTTATTAAGCATTGAAACATGAAACACATTATGTACAGTCATAGATGCAAGTAATGCAAGCATGTATGCAACCGGCCCAATCCTTTCCAGGATTTCAAATGGCCCACAAAATCTTTCTTCCAATTTGGTGCAACTTCCCAACCTCAAGGAACTTCTATTAGTTTTCACTTTCAGGAAAACATGGTCACCCACTTTGAATTCTCTATGGGTTCTATTACTATCAGTGTAACTTTTCTACCCGTCCTGGGCAGTTTTTAGATTATGTTTAATTTTTATCATTTGATCTTCCATCTCTTTGAGCAGTTCAGGCCCAACTACTACTCTATCAGTTGGATTATCCCAATTCACTGGAGTGTTGCACTTTCTTCCATAAAGTGCTTCGAATGGGCTCATCTTCAGTGATGCATGATACCCATTATTGTAGGTGAATTCTACCAAATGCAGGTAGTCTTCCCACCTTGATGGTTTATCCATCACATACATTCTCAGCATGTCTTCTATTACTCTGTTTACTCTCTCTGTCTGTCCATCAGACTTGGGATGATATGCTATGCTAAATTTTAGATTCGTTCTGAATCCTTTGAACAGTCCTTTCCAGAAATTCGAAGTGAATTTTGGGTCTCTATCAGACACAATTGTCTTAGGAATTCCATGCAAGCGTGAAACTTCTTTTAAGAAGATATCAACAACATCTGCTTCTCTGTAAGTGGTTTTCAGTGGTATAAAATGGGCAGCTTTAGTAAGATTATCCACCACCACCATGATTGAATCATTCTGCTTGCTTGTCCTCGGTAGTCCGGTGATAAAATCCATTGTTACCATGTCCCATTTCCACTCAAGAATAGGTAAAGACTGTAGAAAACATGTTGGGTGCCTATGCTCAATCTTAACCTTTTGTCACTCCATACATCTGGCGATGTATTCAACAATTTCTTTCTTCATACCCGGCCAAAAGTAATGGCTTTTGACTGCTGCCACAGTCTTCTGATATCCAGTATGCCCAGCATAAGTCACGTTATGCATCTCCTTTAGAATTTCCAACTTCAATTCTCAGACATTGGGTACATATACTCTGTTTTTATAAAGAAGTAAGCCATCAGTTCCCAAGGTGTAACTTTCCTTGGTTTGTTGTCTCTCACGCTGCTGTAGCTTTGCTACTAGACCTCTGTACTACAAATCAACATTTGCAGCTTCCAAAATTCTATCTTTCATCTCAGTCTGGTACATGCTAATGGCTGTAGCATGCAATTTGTGCACTTTTTTGCTGAGTGCATCAACCACCTTATTTTCTTTCCCTTTGATATGCTTGATATCAAAGTCATATTCGCACAGAAACTCCAGCCATCTAATTTTCCTAGCATTTAAGGTCGGCTGATCAAATAAATACTTCAGACCATTATGGTCTGTTCTCAACTCGAATCTCTTTCCCATGAGGTAATGTCTCCATTTCCTCAAGGCATGGATGATTGCTGCCAGCTCTAAATCGTGAGTGGCATAATTCTTCTCATGTTCCTTCAACTTTCGGGATTCATAACAAACTACAAATCTCTTTTGGCTAAGAACTCCTCCCAGCCCCTCCTTACATGCATCTGTGCACACTATGTAATCCTTATTTGGATCTTCAATCTTCAGGATTGGAGCACTGGTTAGCAGTTGCTTCAATTGCTGGAAACTGCTCTCATAATCTTCAGTCCACTGGAACTTCTTCCCCTTCCTTTGCAAGGAAGTGATAGAATGAGCTATCCTAGAGAATCCGACTATAAACCTCCTATAGTAGCCTGCCAGACCCATAAAAGATCTAACTTCTGCCACATTCCTTGGTGCTGGCCATTCTCGAATGGCCTGTACCTTCTCAGGATCCACAACGATCCCTTCTTTAGATATAATGTGCCCCAAATAATGGATCTGCTTTTGGTAAAAAGAGCACTGGTGTTCTCTCAACACCTGCAGCACCATTCTCAGGTGTTGCTCATGTTCTTCCTCTGTCTTGGAATACACCAAGACATCGTCCATGAAGACTATGACAAACTTTTCCAAATAATTTCTGAACACTCCATTCATTAAGCACATGAAAACAACAGGCACATTGGACAGTCCAAACGGCACCACCGTGAACTCATAATGACTGTACCTTTTTCTAAAGGCAGTCTTGTTGATGTCCTCATCCTTTATTCTCACTTGGTGATATCCTAATTGGAGATCTATTTTCGAAAATGTTTCTGCATCCTTCAACTGATCAAAAAGATCATCAATCCTTGGTAGAGGATACTTATTCTTGACAGTGACCTTATTCAACTGTCGAAAATCAATGCACAGCCTCAATGTCCCATCTTTCTTCTTCACAAATAGGACCAAGGCTCCCTAAGGTGACACACTAGGGAGAATGTAACCTTTCTTTACTAGCTCTTCGAGCTACAATTGAAACTCTTTCATCTCTGGTGTACTCATTCTATAAGGATCCTTCTAAACTGGGGCTGCTCCAGGCATCAAATTTATGGAAAAATCGATGTCCCTCTTCGTAGGTAGTCCAGGTACCTCCTGAAATATATCCTTGAATTCTTTGAGTACTTCTTGGTCTTCCAGATTCGATACTACATCTTGGGATGCTTCTTCCACCTGAGCTGCAAATAATTGACAGCCTTTCCGGTAACATTTCTTCAGCTTCATGGCTGAGATTTCCCTCACAGCCAGAGCTCTGGGAATTCCTTGGATTGTTAACTAATTTCCCTCTTTGTTTAGGCATGTGGACCTCTTGTTACGGAAATCCACAAGGGAATGGTGCTGGTCCAACCAGTCCATCCCAATTAAGCAATCATTTGAGCCTAAAGGAAAAATGTTCAATTCAACCTTAGTGCTCATTCCTTTCATGTCTACTGAACAAGACTTAA
The DNA here is from genome assembly GCA_009831015.1 of Picea engelmannii. NCBI lineage: Eukaryota > Viridiplantae > Streptophyta > Pinopsida > Pinales > Pinaceae > Picea > Picea engelmannii. Next base: position 483,837 of record ML778092.1, on the reverse strand, counting down.
CTAATTTAGTGACCTTCCTCTTGGTCCTTGTGGCCAACTGCACTAACCAATACTTCTCATGTTTTCTTCTCATTAGATGCAAACTTTCCACCACTCTAGGATCTACATAACTATGGCTAGCCCCTGAATCAATTAAAATAACAAGCAGTTGATTGTTGATCATACCTTCCACTTCAATCATGTGCGATTGAAATTCTGCTGCCCATATCCTCCACTGTTTTAACTTGCTGAACAATATGGATAGTTCTTGCTTTGTCTTTTCTGTGGGGGCAGTCTCTATACCTATGATTCCCCTTAAAACCCCAACACTCCATAGGTGGCGGTCTTGGCATCTTCTCACTCCCTTCAACTTTCCTGGGGTCTCTAAAGGATGACTGTTCCCCAGGGCCATTCTTGAAAAAGGGAGGCATGTTTCCCTTTTGCCTCTGTTCTTTCTTAAACCTCTTATGGTCATCCCAAGCCTTCCAAAAGGTAGGCTTTTCTCTTTGCTATTTGTATAATCATTTCTCCCTTCTTATTGTTTCTTCCATAGTCTTAGGATCATCATATTGAATCTTGTCACCAATGGAAGGGGGCAGTCCACTCATATACCTCTGAATCTTGACAACCTCGTCTTTGATAAATGGAACATACTTCAGCAGTTCCAGAAAATTTCGTTCATACTCATCAATGGTCATACTGCCCAACTTGAGTTTGAAGAACTCCTTCATCTTTCTGTCATAGTATCTTTTAGTCATGTATTTCTTCTCAAAATACATCTTAAATTCCTTCCAAGTGACCTCTTTCTCTTTGATGTGATGCACCTGCACAAACTAATCCCACCACATGGATGCTTTTCCTTTCAATTGGTACATTGCAATTCTTCCTTCTGCATGGGAAGAATAATTCTGCAGTTGAAAGTATTTCTTCATGCCAAGCAACCAGGTCTCGGCATATTCTTCCTTCTTATGTTCTCCATCGAATGTTGGAGGATTAATCTTGTTCATCTCCCCTTTAAATTCATCCTTTCCAGATTTTTGGTGTTTTCTGGTAGGGGACAAGCTTGAACTATTGTGTGTCTCCTTGCCAGAATGCTTCAGGGAGAGATGGTAATGTCTGTTACCACTCCTCGATCTCCTTCTCCCCTCAGGGGTTCTGACACTTCTTGATCTGCTTGTGTCACTCCCCTTTTCCAATTTCTTTTATATTCTTTCCAGGCTCTTCAACATTTTTAAATTGAATTCACCCTTCCGATCCCGGATTTTCATGAGTTTTCGGCTATCATCTAGGCGAGCCTAGGCATCTTTCTGCAATATTTCAATGAGTTGCATCATATGTTCTTCCTTATCCATATCTTTTGTATTCCCATTGGATTTCGATCCTTCCACTCCCATATTGACATCCTTTCCTTCCCGTTCGTCTCCTGTTTCTGAGGCAATCATCACCTTTTCCCATTCCATACTCGACGTTGGTTAACTGGAATCCTGAGCTCCGTTGGACTTTGCACACACACTATGAAATTAACTTTGAAGTTTTTCAAGCCATTACTCCTTCAGAATAATCTGTAACATTTATAAGCCAATACGAACAAGAACGAAAGACATTTTGATTCAATTAAGTTTTCTGAGCTCTCGTTTGGTTCTGCAATTTTCATGTTTTCAAAACTTTCATTTTTGGCACTTCGGGATTTCAGGACTTTAGGTTTCGGTCCATGAAGATCCCATAGTTAGATATTCATAACCAGAGTCACCCTTTTGCAACTCGTGATCTCGCGAGTTCGTGAGTCGAAGACCCTCGACTCATTTCCTCTAACTACCGATACCCGAGATGCGACATGGGTATGGATCCCTCCTTGCTAGCATCTGCTACACATGAATGTAGTCTAGGGATTAGTGCTAGAACCCTTGTCTATTCGCACCTTCGTGATTTGTGGCATCCAATCCTGGTGCCTCCCTTTCACAAAACCCCAAGAAGCGATGTTGACTTTTCTCTTCTTGTTCTCGCTACTTCGCGACTTTACGATTTTCAATGTCGAGCTCCCATGCCCTTATCTTGTGAGTCCCCAAAATTGCAATTTACTTTATTCTCTGGGCCCATAGCACAACTATCGCCCTTCACCATCATGGCATGTGGTAGGTTCAGGAGGGTCCACATCACTTTTAACGACGTCATTGGGTCCCACCACTCTCACCTGTCTCCTCGACCCACTGACACGTGGTACATCTCCATGTGTCCACGTCCATTCCTAGAAAATCCAACGGTCATATCTTTCTCATATCTATAGCATCAATCACATCAAACCCCAAATTAAAATCGACATCTCTTCCTCACATCTAACGGTTGTCACAGACTCTGAGATCCTCCGAAAGAATCTCATCCGTTCATCGGGTTTATCATCACGAGAGTCCGAAATCTCGATCACAGGACTCCCAAAATCTCGATCCTTGGTTTACTGATGCAGTTAATCTCTCGACACGTAACCTACATCCATCAGACGGTTCAGATCTATCCCAGGGTTTTCACCACGAAAAATCCCGAGCTTTCATCATCAGGATTCCCGATTCCGCGATTCCTGATTTCCCAAAATGGGTAATCTCATGACATGTGGCCTCCGTCGTTCAGACAGTCTAGATATATTTTAGGTATTTCACCCCTATTCACTGGGGTTTTAACCCTCGGATAACTCCTGACATATCCAACGACTTTCAGGCTTTCCAGCCGAGATCTGACGGCTCATACGGTTCCTAACTAACTCGATATTTCATGTATCGTGATTTCCACACTCCTATGCAATTCCAGAGGGCTTTAAACCCCATTCACACTTTCCAGATCTAATAGTCATGAGGTTTCACCTTCCCTCTCGAGCAGATCCTAAATCTCTTACACTTCTAGTGTAGAGTCCTCTCTCCCTGTGGAATTATACCACACTGGCTGCGGTTTCATAACGCTGCTATACCTCCTGAGCTTAAAACTCGTCAAGTAACTCCTTGACATTTTGGAGCAAACCAGGGTCTGAAATTGGTCTTCCATACCCAATTTCCTTTCGCATTGTTGGTCCAAAGACTGCTCCACTAGCCCATATAGGCTCAGTGTCCAAACCTTGGCTCTGATACCAAACTGTAGCGCACCTTTTCTGCTACTAAGGCTTAATCACTCTTAAAAGAAGACTATAACACCATTTTGTACATAACTCATACAGATGTTATTTAACCCACATGCATTTAAACAGTAAACACATTCAACACAAAGTATTCATATGAATTACTGCCATAATCAACAAGCAATTAGATTTTCATATTAATTCATATACATAGCGGAAATCATGATATCATAAGTAGTAGAGTCATGCGAAACATGATTAAAACATAATAAGATACTTATCTTTTAACATTGGTAGAATCCACCAACCAAGTGTAGGCCTTCCACGAACCTCCTAGTCTTATACCACATTGCTCATCAGCTCAGTAGTGGGTCACCCCCAAGCTAGGACTAAGCTCCACCCCGAGACAAGGAATACTGGGCTAGGCTGAGGTTACAGGGAAAACAAAACACAACCAAAAGGAAGGGATTCTCTCTAAGGAACCTCCCATGCTCACTGCCCACAGACCCTCATTCCCCACATGCCTATTCCACCCCAGGAGTATACACCTTCTCTGTCACCTGGACAGTCCCGCAGCTGCTAATCTCCCTTACCTTGGGTTACAGGAATAGGTCGGACCAGAAGTCTCTGAGCTCTGTGGCAACTACAGGGTTCCTTCCAAGAGTCCTCTCCTTCCTTCATGCACTCTCTCACCTAGAGAGAATCACTCATAGGCCAACAAACTGTTCTTCCAACCTCAATCACCTCTCTCACCTAGAGAGAGCGTTGCACCACTGGCCAACAAGACCCCACATAGTCTAGCACTACATGGTCACAACAACTCACGAGGAAAATAGACACAGGCTTCCCAACAGGTTCAACAATGGTTGGTCACTTCTATTTCCCAATCCGCTAGCATAGAATAGACTCACGATCTAGTTGTCGAGGATGTGTGACAAACAATCCACGCAGGGTCAACACAGGTTCAAACTATTCAGACAGGGGTGGCACCGGCTATCTCAGAAGTCAACCCAGGATTTTCGGCTTTCAGGGATGCACCAGGGTATTCTTTTGCAGTGGTCTGATCATTTACCTTCAGAATGTCAGGTAGAATGGAGGAGAGCCCCTCTCATGGCTCCTCCTAGCCATTTTATTTGCATGAACCAAGGCTGACACTTGTCACCCTTGGATCTTCATGTGTTCCATCAGCATGCATCCCCTTTGCAAGCTTACCCTTTCCAAAACTTAGGATGCAATGAAACATAAAATGCACATGTTCTTTTGGAATAATATTAAAATATTATTCCCAGGCTTAAGCGCCCTAGGTTTATCCCCCAGGCTCATCACTTATCCCTTTTCCCACCTTCCAGCCCTTAATTGCTTTCCCAATCTGTGGATGCTCAGTCCCCCTTCACTCATTCATCGTGGTCGGTCTGCACTTAGCGGTGTTTATATTTTATTAAATGTTCTGCATACATACAAGTACAACAGCAGGCTCCTGGCCTTCAACACTTAGGCTCCCTGGCCTAACAAACACATAAGTATCTAGCTTATAAGAACTTGGCTCACCAGCCTATAAAACATAATGACAATTCCTTTTAGAACTTGGTCGACAGTCGGGGCTCGGCCTTGGGGACACTACACCTCTCTACTTGGAGTTCATTCCTTTCCTCAAAGGAACTTAGGATAACATGGTTTATTTCCCAAACCTTAGTATTTTAGGAAAATACATTATAATATTCCCTTGGGGTTAAGCCCTCAAGCTTAGCCCCTTTTCCCGGCCTCTCAACCCCATCCATTTCCCTACCTAGTAGATATTAGTCCCCCATAAACCTTTCTTTGTGGTTAGTCCAAACACAATGATGTAATTAAATTAATGACACGAGTATTTATAGATACAAAATCAGGCTCCCTGGCCTTCAACATCTAGGCTCTCCAACCTAATAAACACATAAGTATCCTAGCTTATAAACACTTGTCTCACCAACCTATAAACATCATTACAATTCAACAGGGGCTCGGCCTTGGGGTATTACACTAAACATAGTCCAATCATCCAAGCACACTTCAAGAAACTTATTGACAAATTCCTTGAATGTTGCAACCACTACTTTGGAGAACACCACGGGGGAATTCTTCAGTCCAAAGGGAATTACTATATACTAATAACTCCCTCACTCTATCACAAAATTAGTCTTGTGCATGTCCTCCTGTGCAATTTTTATCTAATGTTACCCCAAGAATCCATCTATGAAAGAATAAGTTTACTGGCCTCCTATGTTCTCTAGTACCTCATATGTGAATGGTGTTTGGAATGGGTCATGTAAACACGCATCATTCAACTTCCTCAGATCCACATAGATATTGATTCCTCTTATGTTTTCTTCATGTACTACCACTGGACTGATCCACTTAGATTCTTCTACCATTTCGATGATTTTTGCGTGCAACATCCTGTCTATTTAAGCTTTCAACTTTTCCTTGTACTTTGGATTTAACCTATACGGTCTTTCTCGTATTGGATTAGCTCTTGTTTGTTGGAGTTACTTCACAAGAACCTAGTATTTATTTTTCCTAAGGTTTTTATTTGTTCATTAGTCATAATTAGTCATTATCTAGACTCCTATATTTTAGGAGAGAATATTCCACCTGGAGAATATTCTCTTTCAGTTCATACTTCAATTTGACTAGTTGAGTTGAGTTTAGATGTTGCATTGGGATCATCACCATGCAAAATTGGGATCATCACCATGCTAATTAGACCTTGCCTTGGTATCATCACCAAAGTGGCACATTATCCTTGATTCCTTGACTTAACTCCTCACTACTTTCTTTTCAGTCAGTTAACTGAAGACTAGTTGACTAGTTAACTCAACTAGGTGGCAGTTCACTCCCATAACTGCTTGAGAGACTAGAATAGGTGGAATTTCACTCCCATAACTACTGGTGTGTGTCCAGATCACTCTATACCACCACTATGGAGACTTGGATCACCTCAATTCGAACTCATTGAGTTATACATAGTATATCATGTGTAAATTATTCATTATTCACAATGGTTAATTAGAATTCTTCCATTCTTTCTCTCCTTCTTCGTTTTCCAATTCTTCCATTAACGGTCAAGCAAGAAGAAAGATTCCATTGCTCTATATTCAGTCAAGGAAAAGTACAAAGGGGTATTTAACATAACCATTCAGGCTATGTGGCTACAACATTTTCTCACTGATTTGGGCATTCAGTTTCATCAGTCGATCGTCATTTGGTGTGACAACCAGAGCACTCTGAAGTTCTGCAGAGATCCAGTTCAGAGGCAGTGGATGAAGCACCTCAATATACACATGAACTGAATCTGGTACTTGGTACATGAGGGGATCATCGAATTACATTTCTTTCCTTCAGCAGAACATACGATCGACATTTTCACCAAGACCTTCACTCAGCAGAAATTCCATTCTCTGCGAGGTCGTCTTGGAGTGAAGGACACAGTTGCCTAGCAACTGTNTACATTGTACCTTGAGGGGGGGGGGGTTTCCCATGAGGTTTTCCCTCTTTCCTCACTTTATTTTTAGTGTATCATTTGTACTTGGGTACCTAACATGGCCTCGTTGCCGGGACCCAATCTTTATTTTCACCATAGTGATGTTCAGGGGGGGTGTTGGAGTTACTTCAAACACACCTATGATTTATTTTTCCTAAGGTTTTTATTTTTTCATTAGTCATAATTAGTCATTATCCAATCTCCTATATTTTAGGAGAGAATATTCCACCTAGAGAATATTCTCTTTCAGTTCACACTTCAGTTTGACTAGTTGAGTTGAGTTTAGATGTTGCATTGGGATCATCACCATGCAACATTGGGATCATCACCATGCTAATTAGAGCTTGTTTTGGTATCATCACCAAAGTGGCACATTAGCCTTTATTCCTTTAGTTAACTCCTCACTAATTTCTATTCAGTCAGTTAACTAAAGACTAGTTGACTAGTTAACTCAACTAGGTGGCAGTTCACTCCCGTAACTGCCTGAGAGACTATAATAGGTGGCAGTTCACTCCCATAATTGTTGGTGTGTGTCCAGATCACTCTAGACAACCACTATGGTGACTTGTTTCACCTCAAGTTGAACTCATTGAGTTATAAAGAGTATATCATGTGTAAATTATTCATTATTCACAATGGTTAATGAGAATTCTTCCATTCTTTCTCTCCTTCTTCCTTTTCCAATTCTCTCTGCAAATGTGTGTATTATTGTTTAGATAGATATATTTTGTCCAGGTTCAACACATTTACATTGTTTTCAGCAGAATATTCATCTCACCTAAGTCCCATGCTATCCCCTTAATCTCTAAAAATGTTGTTGGGAATAGGTCTTGGTATTCACGCAATAAGTCTACAATATTTTTGACTATCTTATCACAATTCCCTATTTGAGAAAACTTAGGATTTTCTGTCATCCCAATTTTTACCTTCCACATATTTATTGGTTGTGTGTATGCAACATATTCAAGCTATGGCCCTTATACTTCCCATTCTCCTTCTATTTTGTTTCATATACTTTCACATTCCTATGATCTTCTTCATTGTACTCTTCCTTAGATACATTGTAGCACTCCAATAAATCACAGACAGTCATAGTAGCTTTGTGCGCACTGCATACTGGTACCACCTCCATCGACCCTTCTTTTGAGAAGATATTAGTTCAAATATCCTATAGCACTACATCTATTGATGGAGATTCATGTTCAAATGTAAATGTGACTTTGAACCTCTGAGCCAACTCTTCCCATATTGTTGTCTCTCTACACATTTCCAATTCCAAATTCCAGCTCTTCATAATTGTGTCTAGTGTGTGTATAAATATGTGCATCAATTCTATTTTTGGTATTGATCTCCATAAAGTCCTGTAATGCTCAACATAGCCTACTAGATCACTCTCTTTTGCATACTTCTGCACAATATTTTCTCCCTTAGTACCAAACCTGTAATACCCCTGTTTCTCCCTTAGTGACTGATATCTTGCAATCTCTTGGACCAAACTTTCCAACAATATCGTTTCCCATTAAAAAGAGTACCCTTTTGCTACTGTGTGTATAATAGGTACCCATGGTAAAATGAAATGAGATATGTTTTCCTTCTCGTAGAGCCTACACATCATCATTGCTATGTACACTATGTGGTGTTCTAGTGTGACAAATGAGTAGATACCATGGGATTCAACTTTGAACTTCTCGATGCGAGAATACTAGCATTTAATTAAATCGAGAAGGTTTTTTCCATATTGTTTCGATTCCTTCTTGTTGAAGTCTACTAGGAAATTTTCATTGTAAACAAAATTGGATACGAGAGACAATTTTTACATCACCTATAGATGTTTTGGCCTGAAAGATCCAACTGTGACCTTTTGTGCATTGAAAATAGTCCTAGTTGGGATATCTACATGGTCCAGTGCCCAACCGATCATATCATTGTAGGGAAAGATATTAGACCTTGTCGCTATCTTCTGTAGCTCTGACTGAGCAACAATTTTGTATTTGGTAGATAGGTCCTCCTTCTCATTATCACTTGAATCATCCGGGCAATTTACCAATTTATATTGTAAGATGTTGAATACTTGCATCCAGGATTTGACGGTGTCTATTCTTCTGGGCGAGGTGTCAGAGAGAAAATATGCATTCTGGCTTGAACTTTCACCGATCTCTTTATTTGCTTTTCCAGGAGGCATGGTATCAGATCTCAGAGTTATGTTATCTGTCACAGAAAATGCACAATACTCATTATCTTGCTAAGCTAGCTCTGCCAAAACATGAATGTAATTCAGAATAAAAAAATAAATCTTATTCTCCTTAATCACATCAATTCACGTATATATTCACTGACAATGCGTTTAATTCCATTAAAAAAAATATTTGGGTGATAAAGAAGGATCTTATTTGAAATCATTTCCCTAGATCAACTATTAATGCTATTAATGATCGATGTTTTGTGATCAGAAAAAGCATAGATAAAATTTGAATTTACCCGAAATGAAAATAAAAAAAACTTAATCATGATATAAGATTGTCTGACATGTTAATGAATCAAGTTTATTTTGTTAATTAATCATGCTTAACCTTAATCCATTTCAGGGTTTCGAAGCTCATGGTATCCTATACTAGTTCGAGCTATGTTCTCTGAATCACAAAATCATGATTGGTTAATTAATATTAATCATGTTTAAAATTTTAAATAATCAAGATTAACTTCAAGGGTTTCACGATTTCGCATATCGAGACTTTTGGTGGTCGCTCGAGGTAGGATCCCCAAATCACGAAATCACGATATAATTAATTAACATTAATTGATTTTAATCATTTAATTAACATAGTTTTAAATCTTAAGACAGTTTCATGATTTCATATATCGGGACTTTGGAGTTCTTACATGTTGGACTGTTAGTATCATGATACCCCGATACCTGACATTTCAAAGGTAGCCTTTAGTGGTTTGACCTTTTAACGAGTGGGTGGCTCCATAACTTTTAAGGATTTCATATCGTTGGATTCAACAGAAGAATTCATCAATGGTGATATTCAAGTGTGTGTTTGTCCTTATTTAAACAAGAATGAAACTTATCTAAGTCTAAAGTTTAGAAAAATATATATGTTCGAACAATTGCCATGTTATGGCATGTGAACAATGTAAATTTATTATTGTTTATATTTCCAATAACTGACTGTGGGAGTGAAGCCTTGAAGTATTGGCCATGATATCACTAGAAGAAAGAGTGAGGAAACTGTAGAGAGGGTTCATTATGTCAAAATGACCCCAAATTCTCTTTGTTGAAATAATAAGCCTCATCCTAATCCTAAGGAAAAATAAGTTAATGGGAAAAGGACTAGTGATTGAATAATGAACTACCCTAGTGAATGGAAGCATGTATGGTCTAGCTGAAGAGACAAAAAAATGTCATCCCGAAGTACTGCAAAGCATAGTGTCTTGTAGGCCCAGATTGACCTGAGTTCCTTCTGAAAGAAGGAAAAGGACAGGTCCAAAACCCCCCTGGGGAAAAGGGGGAGAGGGTGTTAAATAAAAGGGTGATATACCATTCAAATAAATATAGGAGCATGTGAGGATCTACAACTCAAAATAAGAACTGAAAGATTAAGCATTTTTGGTTATTGGGGAGAACCAGAGAAAGGACCTCTGAGAGTTTGCAGAAAACATGACCTGAGCAGATCTTGAGGGAGCATCTGATAAACCTCATAGAGGTTGGGAAAGAGAAAGGATCTCTGAGAAATTAAAACATTTCCCTAGTGATATCATGGCTTGGAATGGGGGTGGGAAAATCACTAAGAATTAATTCCTCTAAGCCTATGGTTGGGTGGAAAGACGAACACCCACAGTGAGTTGGTTGGAGATCGACTGTAATAGATAAGTATTTCATATACCATGTGTACTAGAATTAAATTGAGTGGTTGGATGTCTGTGTCTATAACTAAAATTTTCATTGCATGATTAATATTAGTAATGCTTATTGTTCTTCCGTGAACCCCTGCATTTGGATGGTTTTTCTTTCCTCTGCTTAGAAACAAGATAACTATTAGACATATGTCTTCAACTGAAATTAGGAATAAGATTACAGTTTCTGTAGTGGTTGGAAAATCGTCAAGGTGTTTTCCAAAGGATCAACTTCACAGTTTTAGATTCGAGACAGATTCCATAGGGCTACTAAAGTCTTGTTGATCCCAGAAAGACACCTTTCCCTATTATAGAACTTGAGTTATATAAATAGAAGGTCCTTACTTCAAACCAATCATTTAAGAAACCAAAGGCTCATTCCCATGACCTTAAACAAATTTTGGTTAAGAGTTAGGAGAGTAGCCTTTGGAGATTGAACAATTTCCATAGGACCGAGACGATGGAACCCTTCGCTACACTAAAAAAAGAGCTAAGTTATTCAGGACTTTGGGAGTCCGGAGCTCCAAGGTGAATGAAAATTGAAACATCCTAAATGTGCCAAAGGTGACCTGTCAAACTAGTAACTTGACGGTTGATCAACAATTGGCGGTCATTTACCCATTATCGTGTGGTTCATTCCCTTGCTAAACCCTAATCCACTTCTCGGTCGCGATGTAACATGAGCTGTAGATATGAAGATATTCAAGATCTCCCCTGACCATTGGATCTACATCATGGTCAGTTCGATGTTGACCACTCCGAGAGAAAAAGGGTGTTAAAAAGTTGGAATCCTCGAATGACGAACTCGCAAAGTAATGTGAGCCATAGATCTGAGGATATTCATGACCTCCCCTGACTATTGGATCTACATCATGGTCACTTTGCGTTGACCTAATCTGGGAGAGAAAAGGTGTTAAATAGTCATAAACTTTGAATGATGAACTAGATAAGTAACATGGATCGTGGATCTAAGGATCCCTTGGGACCCTTCTCGACCGTTAGATAGAGACTAGTGAAAGGATAGTGTCAAGTACTTTGATGAAGTCCTACTCCAATAGGTTCAACATGTTTATGAATGAGAATATCGTTGGAGCACTGAAGGCCATAGTGACATGGCATGTTGATGTCACCTAGGGTGACATGGACCCATAGTAGGTGTGCCACATGTCACCCTGATTCGTGACTTTCACAAACCTTATGTGTCAAATAGACCTTGACACATATCACTAGTTGATTAGGCCATGTGTCACCCTTGTCTTCTGCCAAATGTCTTCCATTGGATCAAACCAAGAAACATTATGGGTCATATGATCATTCTTCGACTCTCCAGCTAAACCTCACTTCGGGTGATTCAAGATGCAAGGCATGGAGTTTTTCCGAAGCGCCGAAGGCCTGAGTGAAATCCGCAGACGATGTGGAAAAAGTACACGATGGAGTATGACCATGTGACAGAGCCACCACTTGTTATCACGTGGCTAATTCACATGCCCTATTGATTTATTGTATATGGTATAGATTTGGAGATATGGGTACCACATCTCAACATGGAATCATCACCATGTATATTCCAAGTGGAATATGGTAGTAGGGACACCCATGGAGAATTCCACATATACAAGAGGGACCCGCTTTGGGATTTAGAGACTTTGGAACTTCAGGTGTTTTGATTTCTAAGATGTAAGATCTAAAAAGGGCTGAAGGGACAGAGCATGTGGTAGGAATCCGGGGTTTAGAACTCCAGAGGATTTGAAAATAGAGAAAAGTAGTTGGAGCGTCGAAGTGCTGAAGAACTAAAGTTTCCTCGATTGTAGTGTCAAGCTATGATAGGATGGGCCTGTGTGCATCATGGTGATGTGGTGAGTTTAGATAGATCCACGTGTTATCATGGGATTGGACACAAATTATGTGTGGGACCCCACATTTGTAGTCAAGTCCAATCGATGTATTAAGTCCAGGTAATTCTTAACCGTTAGATTCAAAGGTGGGAAAAAATCCACAATAGATTCTGGAGTAGAGAGAGGCTCTAGGACTTTGGGTCTCCAGGAAGATTTAGTGTTGTACAATAGAGCATGGAAATTCTGAAGTCTAGAGGACTAGGTTCCAACACTAGTCGCATGGTAAGTGTTATCATTGAAATTTTGTCTGCAACATTGCACACAAATGGTTATAGAAATACAGTAATGCCAACAATAATTAGTTCACCTGCAACACTAAAATTTATTTCAAAAGGAAAAAACTATACAATTGGGAAATAATTGACATGCGCAAACTCACTAAAGGAAGTGTGCACATAGTGCGTGGGCAAACAAAACCCTCAGAGTGCACAATGCACCAAATGCAAGAGTGTGTACAAGAAAATACGTGCACTCTTGTGAATGATGCATTTATGGTTCTTGTTTCCCCCCCAACCAGTTATGGACCAACTCCCAACCTGATTTGACCTCCATATTTGAGCGAAATCCAAATGGGGGGCTCGTGAAGGACCAAAGGGTGCCCTAAAAGGCCCCTTGTTCACACCAAGAACCAATTATATGTTTCCTTGAATAAATGCTATAAATGAAAGAATTGGGTGCACTAAGAAGCCAATATCTTCATAGTATTGTTATGCTGCCTCATTTCTCCTTTGAGAATACTCTTTTCCCCTTGGAGTATTCAAGCATCAATGTACTAGGCCATTCCACTCACCTGTTGAGGGAATAGGCATTGATTTTCTTCATCATTTGTCATTTTTCTTCCATTGTAAGAAGAGCTATCCATTATGGAACTCAAGATCCCTCCCAAGGAGGAAGAGGGGACCCATAAGTCCTCATTTGTCTCTATGGTGTTTTTCCAACTAATATAGTTATCCATTGGTGGCATTATCTTGGTCATTGGTTGATCGTTTATGGTTCTAAATTTCTTATGCACTCTAGTTTTTATTTTCTTAGTTGTTTTAGTTTGTTTATTTGTTTATTACACGTGTTTGGCTTATTTAAACCACTCACGAACTTTTGTCTTGTATTGCAGGCCCAACTAGGCATGCAAGTGTCATTGTTTTTCTCACCCAAGTGACGAAACGAGCACAGCAGATTGACGACCATACTGGGGAAAAGGTATCAAATTCCACCATATTTGGGCTTAGAGAGAACTTATTTTAATCAATTTTTCTTGTAGGTACCAAAATCGGCCCAAATTTACCTGTCAAAAGCAAAATTCTGAGTGGGAGGAGGAGAATTTCACTCAAAATTGTTTCCCCTAACACGTATTAGAAAGTGCATGGATATTCCAGCACATAGACATGCACTCTGTGAACTGTGTGCCCCATAGGATTCTTTTCTCTACACATTTTGTGCACTTTTCGCCCACTTGTTGTTGGGAAAAATACCCTACGGACTAGCAAACTAGGGTCAGACTTGCATGCAGATTTCGACCGTAAAGAAATTACTTTTTAACCTACCACCCAAAACTTAAACCCCTCTTGCACAATACATGCATGGAAAGGAACTACTAAGATTTTTACTGATGTTTGGTGTAGATCCTTTGTTGCGCTCTTGACTGCTTGCTTGCGCTGCTCCTTCCAAAGATAACCTACAATCAAGACAAACACCTACGCATGCATGCTACTTCTCTATTTGAGGGTTAGAAATTAAGCATAAATTAAACAAATCATAGATAACTCATGCATTGGGACGGGAAAAGTATTCTTTTATTAGTTGAAAAATGAATCAACTTATAATCAAAGTCGAGACCGGCCACCACTCCTTGATCCTGATCCTGGGCTCCTCCACTTCTGTCCTCCAACTGCTTTGCATTAATTCTCCTTTGGCTTGAGGAAAGGATAAAGGGTTGGGAAAATGGATTCGGCAAATGGGCAGAGTTTCTTCACAATAATTTTCCTCCTCCAAATGGTACCCTTACCCCTTCTTTTATAGGCTAGAAGGAACTAGGGTTTTGGATGAACCCTCAACCATGCATGGCCGGGAGTTTTAATTAACTAACGCATAGCTTTTTGTCCCGTCGACAAATTTCCTATTTTTGTGTTTTGTTAGGTACACGTGGGCTGTAATGGGCCTGCCAGCGTGCACACGTGTGCAGTAATGGGTTAGGGCGCATGGGCCTTGACCCAAGAGGATTTTCAAGGAGGTTGTTCAACAGGTGTTTTGGTAATGAAGGGATATGAGTTGGCCTAATGCCAGGTAAGCATGTGTGGTGCAATTTAGGGTTATAACAGATGCCCCCTAATGTGTGAGGTCAGAAGAGCATCTGATGGCCGAAATACATTACCAATATTTTACCAATCCGTACTGATGTTCTAAATGAGTGAGCCCAAGAATCAGGAACCAGGAGGTGTCATCTGCAAAATAACAAATGTCTCACCGAGGCGGGCATACCCATGCTCGGGATAAAATAGAACCATGGCTACCAATAAAATACACTGTAGATCCATGTCAAATAACTATAAAGTGTAGCCACGAATAATACACAGTGGAGCTACATTTCGAAATCAGAAAGATATATATATAGAGTATCCATCTCCCAGTAGCTGATTCGACCTGATGGATGTACTTCATATCTCGAGCAACAACTTCAAAATATTCTAAAACTTGGGTAGGAGTGTAATATGAGTGTACAACTGCACTACCCAGAGGTCTTCGATGGCTCGTCGGTTATGGACTTGATAATCTTGATGATTGGACTGAAGGCTTCAGTGATTTCAAACAAGGACTTGATTGGACATTCAGGATGGCCAGGTATGCAGACAAGAGACATATTGCAGAGGGGCCGACTCAGGCTTAGTGAAAAACTTCCCTTGGATAATAGCATGACAAGTGATAAGACTCAGGCAACATATCTGTTAATCATAAGTCTACGAAGCAGGAGGCAACACAAACTCTCCATATGTTTGGAAGAATAACCAAACGGTGGAGGACACAAATCTATATAGCGAGAAAAATATTCCTAAGGTCGTACTACATCCCATAGTCTGATGATCAAACGGACAAATGTGCTTCATCCAAGGGTGACTCATTATGCTACCAATAAAGAAAATACTTGTCCCATTCTCTTTTTGGGGTATATTTGATTTTTTTGTTCTTTTTGATGATTTTGAAAAAGAATAAAGGAATATTACGTTACAATGGAGGAATGAGTACTGCAACCATACAAGCTCGAGGCACAAGGACAAGACTGATGTTCTGGTAAAATGATACTCAGGAAAAATCCTCCAGCGGCCAAAGGTGTTAAGACGCAGAAGAAAATTGTTACAAGGCTGATGGGTAAGGTATGCAAATGCGGTTGATAGAACACACAATGGTAATGTCCTTCGATGTAAGTTTAACGAGCCCAGAGAAGGTAAGCTTGGTGGTTTTTCATATTTAGAGAGTCTGAAAAAACATAAAAGGAGACTCCATTGGGGTACCTTTTTTCGACAATAGTCTAGTCGGTTTGAAAAAGGTATAAACTAGCACCGATTAGACATCAATTCAAAACCATTTTAACCAGTGTGACAAGGACAAGATCACTTGACTATTTTTTCACTTTTAAGGAGTCTGAAAAAAGCTTAGCTATGGACTCCATCAGGAATATTCTTCTGGGCCAATTTAATGAGTGTGAAAGAATACGGTCACTCGGTGATCTTTTCAATTTTAGGGAGTCTGAAAAGAGCTTAACTATGGACTCAATGGGGGTTTCTTTTTCATAAATTTAGTCCCTCAGGACCGAAAAAGGAATAAAATCATACCTGAGAGTACTCTTCTAAAGAATGGGAATTTGATAGAGTACACCTTTGCTCGTACAGTTGACCGTCCAGACTAAAAAAGGGGTAAACTACCGCCGAACAGACGTGACTTCAAATTTTAGTTTAACAAGTGTGAAAGGTCACAAGATTGCTTGGCAATCTTTTCATGTTTAAAGGGTCTGAAAAGGGATTAAAAGAAGACCTGTTTAAGGAATGTTCTTCTGGACCAATTTAACGAGTGTGAAGAAACAAGGTCACTCGACAATCTTTTCATCTTTAAGGAGTCTGAAAAGGGATTAAAGAAGACTCCACAATGGTTACTTTTCTCAATTAATCTGGACGAGATCAAAAAGCATAAATGCAGTCTCACTGGATGTTTCTTTCGGATCTCAAAGCGAGCTTGAAAAACAACAAAGTTAGCTCATGATTGACACTTTGTGGGTCAATGTCTGGCATCTCCTTGGGGGAGCTATATGCTCCGACAAAAACATTGTCTATGACGCCAGGGGTTCTGGAGATATTGATAGATATCGGTTCAAAAATGGTTGCCATGTTACCCTCAACATCTTGTGTGTAGCTAAGGGATTAGTATGACAAGACCTATCTCCATTCATAGTCACGGTGAATTCTCCTGCTTTGATTCGGCTTAACTTTGGGAGGAAATACGATATGTGAGGAAGATCTTCCCAAGGTTTGTCCAGACTAGTCATTGCTTTGATTACTACTTCATCAGAGGGAAATACTAAGTCTAACGAATCGATGTTGGTGAGAGAACCCTGAGCCCAGATAGGCTCTAGAGGTGGATCCAATTCTTGTGTGGGAGTCGGATCAGGGTTAGCTGAAGCTTGCTGGACTAAAGAGTACACTACTTCAGCAACCAACAAGGGCATGGACATACCGGAGTGCCTTGTCTCATCCATCATGGATAATGGGGAAGGAAGAACCCACAGATCCGCAAAGTAAGTCATGCGGAACAATGAAATGTGAAAAATCTCAGCCTTATGGTGATTAGATATAAACTTGACATCGTCATGAGGAGGTGGGTAATCTAAGGTACCCATCAAGGATGGGCACACACCAAATCCTACGTTAATGACACCAGGTTGAGGATTATCAATCATGGGAACCGTGGATGCCCCCAAAGCTGGGTCAGGTCTAGAGAAGGACAATTGATCGATGGTCACTATCCGACCCTCGTGTGGAAACAAAAAGACTCGGAAAACTGTAGCAACCACAAATTGCATAGCATAAGTCCAACTCCATCCTAACAAGAGGTTATAGCCGAGGGGGGCATCGACTACCTCTACTTCGACGCACACGGCCTTCCCTCCTAACTGCACAGGGAAAGAAGGGACGATGCCATGTGGTCAGAAAAAATGATCGTCGAACGTAGTGAGGAGAGTAGGTGATGGAGAAAAAGTGGGTTGGCCAATGGCCTTCCAACATGTTAATGACATAACGCATGTTGAGGCACCCTCGTCGACCACAGTGTGAAATATATTGCGTGTAAAAGTTTTCGTGGGATGAGCCACTACTATCTGAAAATCTACGTGGTAAGGTAGATGAGGTTTTAAGTTGGTTGTATATAACATGATGGTACCCGGGTTACAAGTCTCAGTAGATCCTAAAGCAATAAACAAGGATTTCCTCTGAGCAGGGCATCTTTGGAGGACTTCCAAAGCATACATCGCACAAGGGGTTTGTGATAAATCCTCCACCACAGAGTAATTCTGGGCGTCCCTTGCATTTGTGTTATGAGAAGCTTTATTAAATGCACCCTTTGGAATGTGTGTCATTGTTTCTCCCAATGTCTTCTCGATCTGTAGAGGAAGAGATGGAAGTTCAGCTTCTTTACCCTTCTCAGAGGCACTTGGTTTACTATAGTTGTGCGCTCTAGTCGTTATGAAAGAATCACCCCTAACCATATATACGTTCGCGGATGAGGAATTGTTTGGAGGAGGGCGGGTTTCTTGGCTGCCCCCTTCGACACTTGTAGAGGCTTGAGTTAAATTTTGCCCATGCTGAAAGGGATTAGTCAACATGGCTTATTGTTGCTGTGTGAAAAACTTTTGGGCCTCTGCAAGTCGAGGACATAGATGGGTCGGGTGGTCTTCCGCACACAAGTTGCATAGATATCTCACCTTCCATTTTTTCGTGGTGCCCTCACTAGCATTATCAGTAGGTTTTTATCCCCCTTACCCTTCTTTCATAGTTTCTTCTTCCCTTCAGGCTGCTTGGTGGCCTTTGGGTTAGTTGACTGCATGGACTGTACTTCCGACATTTGGCTAGGAGGAATAGCCAAAGTAGTAGTTTGGATGGCCGCTGAGTGTTGTATAGATAACTATTGCAATTGCTTTGTCAATTGCTCAGCAGGCTTGGTTTGTGCTGAACCAACAATACCATCGGCATGGGGTCCATCTCTTTATCTAGTTTTATCCAGTATCGATTGTGGTGCATCTGGTAGGATGTTGTATAATAAACCAGACTGAGAACAGATGAGCTCAAACTGTTGAGCCCTCATGATGGCATCTTCTTCGAATAAAACTCCTGAAGTCGTGACGTCTTTGGATAATTGTGGGACTAAAGACTTAAGGAACCACTCAAGTAGGAATGCTGGTGGGATTGGTACTTTGATTAGACTCTTTCGGCGTCTCCACTCTTGGATATGATCAGAGATATGGTATGCTATTGTCTGTTTGAAATTGGCAAGTAGCTATGTGCTAGTGTCATATCTCACATGTAACTGGAAATGGTTAAGGAAGACCATCACCAGTTCGCCAAAAGAAGAGTATATGGAGTGATCGATCTCGATGTACCATTTTGTAGCACTCCCGATAAGAGTGCGTTGAAACAATTGAAACTGTACGAAGTCATCTTTCAATGAGTTAGATGAACACCAAATATGGAAGGTAGTCACGTGATCACCTGGATCTTCATTAGGATTGGCCTCGAACTTTGGAATGTTCGAAGGAAACTTCGTTAGCATAGGAGGCCAATGTGGATCGTGACAAATAGGATCATTTAACAACCTTGTCAAATCTGGCAAGTGTAACGTCGTCAGGAATGGTAGTTTGGGTTGCTATTGATAGCCTGGGAAAAAGGGTCCTAGAGTTTGACTGGCACCAGGTTGCCAGGAAAAGTTTGGCTGCTGGCCCAGATTCTGGTAGAAACCATGGCCCTGACCAGCGTAAGGATTTTGCATCTGTGTAGACATCATTGGATGATTCCCCATAAAGGACATAGGATGTTGGGCATGCATCATCTTTGACGGACTTTGGGAAGGATTACCCCATGCCGGTCTTGATGGGAGAGGCATAGTAGTTTGTCCAGGGTTCCATTGACTGTGGAAAGAATTACCCCAGAATGGCATTCCAGAGGAGGGAATGGATCCTTGTCTTGAGTTCCAAGGTCCTGCTATATGTGCCCCCATCACAGGAATAGTACCATGCACGGGAGTAGACTGTCCAAAAATGGGAGTGCCCCCAGATGAGAAAGTGGTGGATGCGAAAGTGTTGTTACCAAACGTACTGTTCCAAACAAATGGTGATGAACCTATTGGCATAGTGTGTGCAGGTGTTCCTTGACTCCCGACTCCAAATGAACTAGTGTGTGCAGGCTGCTCGGCGGACTGCTAATGCAGGCCACCAAGCGAAGGGGATGAAGGAGAGATATGACCTCCAATGTAAGGAAAAGTGTTAAAAGGGATAGGAATGCCCCCAAGTTGACCTTGCAAAGGAACGTTATAGCTCCCTGCCCCCAGAACCAAAGTCTATAAAGTGGACTAGGTGAGTGCAAGACTTGTATCTGAACTAGGCATACCATATGAAAACGGAGGGCCTATCGCACTAGGTGTGAAGGGAGTTGTGGCCGTCGCGATAGATGGGATCAGTCCACTATGTGACATAGTTGTGGCAGAGACCATGGTGGCTCTGAACGATGACGACAATTTAGGAGATGCTTCTCCTGTGGTAGAAACAGTGGTGGGAATGGAAGAATTCCCAGAGGAAGTAACAACGTTTGTTTCCATAGCTGTGTGAGGCACTGACAGGCATTTGTAAAATTGGATTAGTACAATAACCGATGGCCAGCTATCAGTGGTTTGGGTTTCAATTGAGCCAATATTGGTGGTTTATTCCTCCGGGATTTGTTCGGGAACAATGGATTGTAACCCGGTTGCTTCGAAAGACCCTTGTTGGTCTAGCTTCCACCTCAATGGTGGCGGGGGTGGCTTCAGTATAACCGGTGGCAGGCCTAGAAGCCTTCGTGACCAGCGGAGCTCGGTATCCTCCACTATGTGAGAATATCCAAGACATGCTAAGGTATTCTACACATTCAAACAGTAACACACACTAAAAAAGAATCCCCTAAGAGACAAGACAAGCAAACACTAAACTAGTTGGAAGAATAGTTACAACAACCAACACTAGAGAAACTTACCAGTGCAAGTGAAACTCAAACACGGAAGCACCCTCTGGGTATACTTTGCAAAGCATGGCCCGATGTCCATCCTAGGTACTGGGGTATACCCCCGCAGTCACATGTGTATGTTCCTAAAAAGATTGGCAACTAGTTTTCCAGCACGCGAACAGTCACCAGGCGGGTACAGTCGAAAGTCGGGAAGACCACAATGAGCAGGGTATCAAGCCCGAAACCTATCAAGGGTATCAAGAGAAAATTATCCAAAAGACAACTAAGGACCTAGAATGGATTCGAGACCCATGAAGGTCCATGGCAAATGCAAACGATGGAATCCCAAAACAAGTCCTCGATATGTGTTCTCCACTACGCTTGGTCCGACTTTGGAGGGGTTATCTCCGCTACCTTTCCGCACGTGACCTCATGTTTATCCCTTGTGTTAGAGGGGGGTCCCAGATAACTTCCATGAAACTGGACTTCTACACTCCCTATGACAGACTCTAATGTTTGGTTTTGAGTGGCCTTGGAGAGTTTCATCTCCAACCTAATCCAAGGCCCTAGTCCTAAACTAGTGTATGAACCCTACAAACAAAAAGTCTAATAGATTTTAAATTAGCATTTCTTTTATGAGATTTCTTACGTCACGGGGTATGAAGGTGAAATTGATGATGTGTAGAGACTAAAGCAAAAATGAATGAAAAAAGCTGGAAACAAAAGACTTTTACTAAATGCAAAAATCAACAACTTTTCACAAAGAAAGATTTCTTTTTCTTTTCAATTTTTCTAATATTTTATGCAGAAAACATAAAGGAATTTCGCTCGACTATGAGCTACTTATGATCTACATGCACTGCAAAAACTTATGAACAAAAATACTTTTCCCTAGCTATTGATGCAGAAACACAATCTTCAAACAAAGAAGAAAATGATTTTTTATTTTTTTTTGTAAGTGTTAATCAAGCAACAAAGGGAAAATACCGACAAGAAAAAAACCAATAAAGACAAATTCTAGATTAAAGCACATATCGCAAAGAATCAAAGTGAAGGCACACAATGGAAATCAAGAAAACAAAGACTCTTATGCTTGTCTAAAAAACATAAAACAAAATTTTTCTTTTGATGTTTTCTGTCCACTATCAACCAAGAAAAAACAGGCTAAGGGTAAGAGGACCTAATCTACTGACTGTTCAAACCTAGACTCAAACACCTGAGGGAAATACTTCTCATCAAATGAGGGGATGACAGCCCCACCTTGACCAAAAAGTAGCATGTCAAGCACACTTCTGTCACTAAAACAGCACGCGTGCGAACACATGCTGAGCTGAAATAGACCGCGTGTACACGCGGGCTGACCTTGTACAAGTCGCGTGTATGTATAAATTCTAAGAAAAAAATAAACACAGGTAGACCAGACCAGGAAGAGGCCTCTGGTATTGATAACCAGGGACTCTTGAAGGCTTGGATTCTTCTTCTAATAGAAAAGAAAAATAATTGCAAGGAATAACAAAACACAAAAAGACAAACTAAGACAGGACTGTGAACCAACAAGACTTAGACACGATCTAGAAAACCCCTTGAGAATGTATAATTCTGATAGGGAAGAGGAGGAATTCCTCTCAAGTTCTTTGAACTCCTACACACTACTGAAACCTCTATAGCTAGCGTTCACACGCGGGCTGTAAGAGGTTAGGGCACGAGTACACGCGTGAAGGCCTTCTGCAGGCCGCGTGTACCACTGTGTGTCTCGATAATTGTCGTCAAGCAACAGTCAGGGAAAACCGGTATAAATAACTAGGCTCCCTACTAGCTCAGGCCTTACAGAAAAAGACAGGCAAAGAAACAAAAAATCTAATCTCTTAAACTACCCAAAAACTCAACTAAATCTAGAAACCCTAAAGAGTATCTTCCCAAGTATGGTCTCCAACTATGTTGTTGGGAAAAATACCCTACGGACTAGAAAACTAGGGTCAGACTTGCATGCAGATTTCGACCGTAAAGAAATTACTTTTTAACCTACCACCCAAAACTTAAACCCCTCTTGCACAATACATGCATGGAAAGGAATTACTAACATTTTTAATGATGTTTGGTGTAGATCCTTCGTTGCGCTCTTGACTACTTTCTTGCGCTGCTCCTTCCAAAGATAACCTGCAATCAAGACAAACACCTACGCATGCATGCTACTTATCTACTTGAGGGTTATAAATTAAGCATAAATTAAACAAATCATAGATAACTCATGCATTGGGACAGGAAAAGTGTTCTTTTATTATTTGAAAAATGAATCAACTTACAATCAAAGTCGAGACCGGCCACCGCTCCTTGATCCTGATCCTGGGCTCCTCCTCTTCTATCCTCCAACTGCTTTGCATTAATTCTCCTTTGTCTTGAGGAAAGGCTAAAGGGTTGGGACAGTGGATTCGACAAATGGGCAGAGTTTATTCACTATAATTTTCCTCCTCCAAATGGTACCCCTACCCCTTCTTTTATAGGCTAGAAGGAGCTAGGGTTTTGGATGAACCTTAGGCCATACATGGTCGAGAGTTTTAGTTAACTGACCCATATCTTTTTGTCCCATCGACAACTTTCCTATTTTTGTGTTTTTTTAGGTACACGGGGGTTGTAATGGGCCTGCCAGCATGCACACGCGTGCAGTAATGGGTTAGGGTGCATGGGCCTTGACCCAAGAGGATTTTCAAGGAGGTTGTTCAGGAGGTGTTTTGGCAATGAAGGGATATGAGTTGGCCTGATGCCAGGTAAGCATGTGTGGTGCAATTTAGGGTTATAACACCACTGCACACCTGTCAGAATTGTAACTTGTACACATATCTAGATTTTCAAAATTGTAAGGGTTTTTGTGATGATTTGAGGCTCCCTAGCCTTCAGATTCTTTCTTTCATGAAATTTGTAATTCCCATGCACTCCACTTAGACTCCTTTCCCATATGAAAGGTTAGGTAAACATAGGCACTTAAGGGGTAAAGATAACCAAATATTCTCCTCTTTTTCTTTGGTTTCCACATGGATGGCTTGTTTGGTTTGTAAAATTTAAGTTGAGATTATTGCTATCACATATAAAAACACTTACATTGGGACCATATATTAAATTTGATCATTTAGTATGATCTTTTCTCACACCATAGAGTGATCCTGAGAATAACAAAAATGGTTAAGGGGACCTTTCATCTCCCTTAAACAAAAAATATTTAAGAGAGGAAAAATCCTCCCTAGGGATGCTCTTAGTTT
Organism: Picea engelmannii; assembly: GCA_009831015.1. NCBI lineage: Eukaryota > Viridiplantae > Streptophyta > Pinopsida > Pinales > Pinaceae > Picea > Picea engelmannii. The sequence goes on along the minus strand of ML778092.1, from coordinate 459,967 downwards.
CTTTTGAAATCATCTTAAAGTTGTAAGGGCCCAACATTTCTACATGTTCCAAACTTAGTATAGTTTCTCAAAATTGATTTCTTAGTTTACATCACTAGGGAAGTTTAAAGATCAAAGTAGCGGGCCCATACATGCCCACATGCTTGCAATATAGGATAGTTTTTCAAAGCTTTCTTAGTGTAAGCCACATTTAGGGAGTTTAAAGTATTGGTAAGGACCCATATGTCCACATGATATTTATTTAGGGATTTTAAAATTCTGCAAGGTTGTACCAATGAAACTTAGTAAGATAGGTAACAAAGATTTGTAAGGAGCACAAGAAGTCCACATGTTGCAAATTCACACTAAACTTATTAAAAATTGGCACTATTTTTTCACTTGCTCACACACAAAGTCACTCCTCACTCACATAATTTCCATCTTGAATTATGGAGGTTGAATTAGGTTTTTTCCAAAGGAATTCTGAAACGTCCCACTATTTCTTGAGAAATTATCTACACCCACTTAATTCAAATGGGATTGGTTCACAACCCCAATCTCTCAGCCCACCACATCTAATTTTTTTCTAAAAAAAACTCACTAGTTTTTCCTCCACAAGAGGTGCCAAAATAAATTTTTAGTCTAGGTAGGATCTTAGGGGTAGGCATCCAAATAACCCCCTGTTATCTGGTTCTCACATTTTTCAAACATTAAAAGTTGACAAATAGGGAAATTTCAAATCTTCCAAGTCAAGTGTTCTTATACCATAAGGAAGGAAGATACCCGTGAAGGGTTGAAGGATGAGGTCCGGTTGTTTTTTGCATCCCCCCTTGAGTCACCCAAATAGTGGAAGGGATCTAGCCCATGACCCATTTCTGAGGCCAAAAATCTAAATGTTGCACTTTGACCAAGGTACCTAGTGACCAAATTTAGGACATCTACCCAAGTGGAAATTGTGGGTTGAAATTGCACCTTGATCATATTTTGTGTGGCTATTGGGAAATACTGCCAGCTCTTTCAGGATATGCACCCTCTACCCCTCATTATAACTGATTATTTCATCCTTCACTAGTTCCTCTTTTGGTGGCTTCAGACCCCAATGTTGAGTGCTCTTGGAAGGTCCAGTGCTATTTTCGAGAGGAATGACGATATGTCCTTTAGGACATGAGAATTTGTTTTATTTTTTCCCCCACACAGACAAAATCCACCTATCCACATGTTTTCTTATTTACAGTTGATTTATGTATGATTCTCATTTGATTACACACAATTGTGAGTTATATTATCTTGTGAAGGTCCAAATTATAAAAATATCTTGGTCATTTATTACTCTCATCACCATTTGCACACATTCACTTTTCTAGTTAGACATTATAGGGGACCCACAAAATCCCCTTCATTCTAGATGCTTGCAAAATATCCCTCCTATTCTAGGAGGAGTTCCTAGTCTTGTCGACTCACTAAATCAACCATCTCACACCCCCATGAGTGACACTATATTGGGATCATCTTTGATTGGTTCTACTTTACTTGGGTCGAATTCCTAAGGACATCCATCCACTAGATCTCTTTCACAAGGAGGTGGAGGGAAAACTTCTTCTCAAGGAAGAAGTACAACCCCACCAAATCCCTCTCAAGGGTCAGGTCCACTACCTACTCTCACAATGGCTGGAACTAATCCTCCACCAAATCCTCCTATGCCATACTTGTCATCTCTCAACATTCCTAATTTGAATAAAATCATGAATGATCCCATTTTACATGACCCCACATGGGCCAATATGCCTACCAAACTCCCTTTAGATATTCCAAAATTTGAAGGAAAACTAGGGGAAGATCTCACCAACCATGTTATGACCTTCCACTTATGGTGCTCTTCAAACAACATCATGGATGATTCCATCTTCTTAAGTTTATTTCAAAGAACACTCACTAGTCCATCAACCAAATGGTATGTGGACGAAAAATCAAGGTTCCATGTGACTTTTGAATCCTTGGCCAAAGACTTTTTGGCCTTTTTTCAACTACCAATTCGTCATGACATTGGTTTAGAAATTCTCTTTGAGTGAAAACAAAAATCATCTATGCATATTTTCGACCACATCCACGAATGGAATCGTCAACGTAGTTTATGTAAAGCATAAACCACCAAAGAAAAATGTCTCAATTGGTTTCTAAAATCACTTGTCTCTATACTTTTTAAAGATGTAGAATCCACTTTTCCTCAATCAGAAGAGGAAGCCATCAAAAAGGCCCAACAATTGGACCTTATCTATGCTCATTCAAGTTGTTTATACATAGTATTACCTGATGCACCCAGACCCATACCATTTGGCCAAGAAAAACTTGGCATGTCTCACATTGCGGATGGGTTGATTGGTACCATGACACACCACAACCCGTACAACCAACCACCACCTCTGTATGGAACACCTCAATATCCGTAACCATATGGAGGGCCATCTTATTACCCTCCTCCCCCTTACCAACAACCATACCCATTTTCCTCCCCCCCACCCATGAGTGGACCCTCGCCGACACCCATGATGTGTCTTGTCTCTCAACCAAGTTCAGGTTCCCCTTATATCTTAACATATAACCTAGGCACTAGTGAAAGCGCTTCACCTTCCTATGCTCCCTATGGTTCATTTCCACACAAAAATATGTACTTTCCATTTCCTAGTCCCCCACAACCCATGGCTCCTACACATGGACAACCACATGCTGACGTTAACTTTGTTCATCCCTCTCCCGTTCAAAAGCTTCATACTTTTGAATAGTTGAATACAAAAAATCCATCCCATTAGTTGAATAATGAAAATAAAAAAAGGAAAAACTGAAACAACAATAACTCGGGACCAGGCAGAAACAACCCCCAACAAAACCAACCCACTGGGGGAAACCAAAATCAAGGTAACTAGAACCCCCAAGGGGACAATAAAAACAAACTCCAAGGGAATAAAAACAACAACAACCTCAAGACGAAATTCCCTTGTGCTCTTTGCAGTGAGTATGGACAGTATACTCACCATTTCCTCCAAATTGTCTACTTCAAATGAATGAAAGAATCCATGAACGCACCATGTCCTCCAGCGCTGCCTGCCCCCTTAGTAGGCCCCACAACAATACTTGCAAAAACAACCCATGATCGTATTTCAAAACCCTATTTCACACCAAGGTGTGATGAATAATGAACATGTGGTACACCCTTCCCCACCACAAATGGGGTAGTATCAAAACCCAGGCCCCATCCACCCTACAAATCCTGCAGATAGAAATATCCTCCTCACTAACGAAGAAGAGATTCTTTTTCAAAAGTGTGGTCGTTAATATGACACGCCCCTTGAATCTACTCCAACCACCTTGGAAGCAGCTCTAGCTACATCCAGACAACCCTTGATGATTCCACGCCCTAATATTGAACCTACCATTTGTATCTCTCACATTCCATTACGACGGAATGTCAATAACGCTCAGGCTAGGGAAACACACAATTACATTATGGTCTATGACTTGGCATAGTCTCTTATAACCATGTTTGTATTAGAGGTCCTCCAAACCCGTCCAACTCAGCGGAAATCCTTACTTTCTACCTTGGGCGCAGTCGACCCAGCTGATACTAGAATCATCACATTTGATCAAGATAGCAGAGAACCACATATCCTCGCTCTAGTAGCTTTCTAGATACCAGTCAAGATTCAGAACATCATGGGTCATCGGTGTATCATCGATGAAGGAGCATCCACATGCATCATGTACAAAACTGTATGGAAGAAACTTGGCTGCCCTGAGCTAGTACCATCCGCCATCACCTTGAGATCCTATGATGGTCGACCATCCTCCCCTGAAGGGATCTTCCAAAATTTCCACGTCGAACTCGGGGGAAAATCCATCCTTATCGGCATTGAAGTTATCAAATCCATGCTCGATTACATTATATTTTTTGGACGTAGATACATATACGTTAGCAAGGCAACATCCTCTTTTGTGTTTCGAATGATGATGTTCCCCCTGTTGCGTATATTTCATCACCTAAATGGGAAAAAGCAAGACACTTACAAGCCCAGTTGGATTAACTGGGTAGGACAACAATGAATGAAAGAGTTAGAAACATCAAGCACAAGAAATAAACAAAGAACTAAGCTAATAGCAATAAAAGAAACTAAACTAGAGTGCATAAGAGAAATAGAACACAAATTAAACAACATGCATGCCACTAATGGATAAGTTGTATTAGTGGGAAAACAAAAAAGAGAAAGGGAGACTTATGGGTCCCCTCTTCCTCCAAGGGAGGGCTCTTGAACCCCCAATGATTGAGCTCTTCTTACAAGTAACAAACTAGAAGGAAATGGCGAAGAAAATTCAAAGCACATTCACTCAAGAGGTGATATGAATGGACAAATGAAATGGTGCTTGTATGCTCTTGATGAGAAAAGAGGATTCCCCAAGAGAATATAGGAAGCATAAAAATACAAATGAATTCCTTAAAAATATAGTGCACCCATGGCCTCATTTTATAGAAAATCTTTGAGGCATTATTCAACCTGTCCTTAGTGTGAACAAGCGGCTCTATAGGGAACCCTTAGGTCTTTGACAAACCCCCCATTTAGATTCAGCTTGGATTTGGGTTTCAAATCAACTTGGGAGATGAACCAGAAGTGGGTGGAAGGATGAAAAAAATCATAAATTCCCCATTATGAGGTGTGCATGGCTTTTTGCGTCCACAGTGGCACATCGGGTGCATATGTGCTTTTTCGAAGTTATTTGACTGTTGCATGTGCGCGCGCTTCCTTTGTATATTTTGCACATGATGATTTTTTAACTAGTTGTATAGTTTCGTGCCCTTTTGATCTAGGTGGATATCGGTGGCCACCTACCTTTTTCAACTGGCTCAAAACAACTTTCTAGCAATTTTGGCAATTTACTATTTTTAGCAGGTTTTAACTTTCGGGGCCATTTTGTAGGCCTAAATGAAGGTTTTTCAATATCAAGGTTCTCAATTAAATACAAATTCATTATTGAGCCTCCAAAATGAATCTCCTCGATGATACCTTTCCAACAAGCTATCATACTCCTAAAACGAAGATCGTATGCAAAAGTTACGACCCTGGGAAGTTGATGTACTAACTTACCCAAACGTGGCCCACATGACTTTTGGTGCTTCATCTCCTAGGGTTAGGTTTTTGGATGTCTAAGACTTTTGGCATTCCCGTTTATTGTAAAAATGCCTTCAGAGCCTCATTGTAATAATCTTCTTTTGAATGCGAGTAGTTGTCACATCTCTTCTAAGAGATAGGCTGCCACCATTCTAGCGAGTCTTTCACTCTGTATTTTTACAGTCTCTGTACATTTATTTCATTAATAGAAATCATCTATTACTGTATAATTGTGTTTATGGTTGCATCTATGATACATTTCTATTATATTATTGAATATCTGTGATATCTCTGTGCATTTATTTATTATATATTCGATCTCATTTCGTGCCGAAAATAATCCAGATCAATGGTATTAGAGCAGGCTTCTCTTGATCGTTTTTTCAGTGCATGTACCCAACGGGGTTTGAGTATATAAAGTTGGATCTCGAGCTTGTCTCTCTTGAATCAATCGCTCTCGCACACCCAAGAAACCCTCAATGGTGGAAGAAAATAAAAACGACGGAGTAGATGATCCTATCAGTCTATTGCTTGAGAAAGTTGTCACGCGACAGAGGGATGAAATGATGGAGAGTTTTGTCCACATCCTTCAATGCCTGCCAATATCATCAAGCGCATCTTCCTCAAGCAGCCAATATGGAGGCACCTCACTTTTCAAGGTACAAGTTAACTTTGATATTCTTGTATTTTAAGGTTAGATAGATGTAGAAGCCCTAGAAAAATGGTTAACTCTGCTAGAAGGTTATTTCTCTGTTCACAATTTTTCCGACAAAGAAAATATCACCTTCGCACTCCTTAAAGCTCTCCCTCATGTCAAACATTGGTGGGAAACTTACTGGGAGAAAAGTTCCACAGAGGAGTTTGAAATATATGGGGTCGATCCCACTTGGGATGTTTTTGTGGATGCTGTAAAGGAATAATATTACCCTGTTGGCAACTATGAGGACCAGTACATGAGATGGACCACACTACAGCAGGAGAGGGGCCAAGAAGTTTTGGAGTTCACCAATACCTTCCATACCTTGCGCACCAAACTAGGTATCAAATATTCTGAGTGACATTTGGTTCTGAAATACCATGGGGCTCTACACAGATACATCCATACAGAAATCGATTTTATGGACATCTCATCACTCAGTGTTGCTTATCGATATGCTGTTAAAATTGAGTAGAAATTTAAGCACCAGAACAAACGGGAGTTCAGGTATGCAAATCCACAACAACCAAAGTATGACAAAGACGACCCTAACAAATAGTTTCCCGAAAAATAGTCCAAGACACAGGAAAAGAAGGGTCATGGGAAGACAAAGAAGGACACTGGAAAATGGTGTGATTTCCATAAAATCCCTTGGCACAACACCAATGAATGTCGCTCAAAACAGTCATTAGTGGCCAAGATCAAAGACAAAGAGTTGAACCCTGATTCAAAATATGATTCTGAACATAATGGTAAAGGACAGATCATTGACGTAGACCCCACTGCTATTGTAGCTACTGCATCAATTCAACCAGAAGAACCAATAGATCCTGAAGAGGGGTAGCACATTTTTCAATCATAGATGTGGGTGAAGGGGACCCCGCTACATTTTATTGTTTATAGCGGAAGCCAGAAGAACCTCATCTCAGCAGAGGGAGTCAAACAGTTGGGATTGTCAACAACACCACACCCACATCCATACAACATTGGGTGGCTTTTCCAAGGAAGAGATCTCTGTGTCAGCCAACAGTGTCGATTATCATACGACACCCAACCCTTCAAGGATGAGGTACTATGTGATGTTGCCCCACTCGATGTCTGTGATGTTCTCTTGGGCCAACCATATATGTGGAGATGCCATGTTGTTTATGAGTCTCGACCCCATAGTGTCATTGTTACTTTGGGGGGTCATCTCTACAGAATACTAGAGGTAGTTCTGACTACCGTTTCACCTAAAAAGTGTTTCAAGGTAGTATCTCATACTGCAAAATTCAGCTTCTTCACAATCTGCTAAAAAGGAGAACAAAAGGACACTGCAACCACTATAGCCTTGCCCCAAGAACCTTCTATCCAATAGAAGCAGGTCGACAAGGTTGCAAAAAAGTGCAAAGATTACTTCTGCACACCTTCCTCTCATGTATCTCAACTTTTTGAAGAACCTCAACCTCAACAGGTTCATGATAGACTTCCATAGACTGAGCAGTGCGACGTCTCCAGCAAGACAAGCAACTCACCAAGATGCATATTCAAAAAATGATTTTCCTTCTCCATTGGGAACTCAATGCAATGGATACCATTGCTTCCTAAGGAAGGAGGATTGATCCAGGTGGATATCGGTGGCCACCTACCTTTTTCAACTGGCTCAAAACAACTTTCTAGCAATTTTGGCAATTTACTATTTTTAGCAGGTTTTAACTTCTGGGGCCATTCTGAGGGCCTAAATGAAGGTTTTTCAAGATCGAGGTTCTCAATGATAACCAAAGGCATGATTGATCCCCCAAAATGAATATCCTTGATGATACCTTTCCAACGAGCTATCATACGCCTAAAATGGAGATCGTATGCAAAAGTTACGACCCCGGGAAGCTGATGTACTAACTTACCCAAACGGGTCCCACATGAATTTTGGTGCTTCATCTCCCAGGGTTAGGTTTTTCGATGTCTAAGACTTTTGGCAATGTCGTTTATTGTAAAAAGGCCTTCATAGCCTCATTGTAATCATCTTCTTTTGAATGCGAGTAGCCATCACATCTCTTCTCCGAGATAAGCTGCCACCATTCTAGCAAGTCTTTCACTCTGTATTTTTACAGTCTTTGTACATTTCTTTCATTAATAGAAATCGTGTATTACTGTATATATATGTTTATGGTTGCATCTCTGATACATTTTTGTTATATTATTGAATATATGTGATATCTCTATGCATTTATTTATTATATCTCTGATCTCATTTCGTGCCGAATATAATCCGGATCAGTGGTATCAGAGCAGGCTGCTCTTGATCATTTTTTCAATGCATGTCCCCAACGAGGTATGAGTATAGCAAGTTGGGTCTCTATCTTGTCTCTCTTGAATAAAATTTCTCTTGCACACCCAAGAAACCCTCAATGGAATAAGAAAATAAAAATGACGGAGTAGACAATCATATCAGTATGTTGCTTGAGCAAGCTCTCACGCGACAGAGGGATGAAATGATGGAGAATTTTTCCTAGATCCTTCAATGCCTGCTGATAGCATTAGGAACATATTCATCAACCAACCACTTTGGAGGCACCTCACCTTTCAAGGTACAAGTTAACTTTATATTCCTGTATTTGAAGGACAGATAGATGTAGAAGCCCTAGAAACATGGTTAACTCTACTAGAAGGTTATTTGTCTATTCACAATTTTTCCGACAAAGAAAATATCACCTTCGCACTCCTTAAATCTCTCCCTCATGTCAAAAATTTGTGGGAAACTTACTAGGGGCAAAGTTCCACAAAGGATTTTGGAATATATGGGGCCAATCCCACTTGGGATTTTTTTGTGGATGCGGTAAAGGAACAGTATTACCCTGTTGGAAACTATGAGGACCAGTACATGAGATGGACCACACTACGGAAAGAGAGGGGCCAAGCAGTTCTAGATTTCAACAATACCTTCTATACCTTGTGCACCAAGCTGGTTATCAAAGTCTCTGAGCAAAATTTGATTCTGAAATACCTTGGGGCTCTACACAAATACATCCAGACTGAAATAGATTTTCTGGACATCTCATCACTCGGTGTTGCTTATCGATATGCTGTTAAAATTGAGAAAAAAATGAAGGACTAGAACAAACGGGAGTTCAGGTATGAAAATCTGCAACAAAAAAGTATGACAAAGACATCCCTAACAAACAGTTTCCCGAAAAATAGTCCAAGACACAAGAAAAGAAGGGTCAAAGGAAGACAAAGAAGGACACTGGAAAATTGTGTGATCTCCACAAAATCCCCTGGCACAACACCGATGAATGTCGTTCAAAATAGTCATTAGTGGCTGAGATCAAAGACAAAGAGCCAAACCCTGATTCAGAATATGATTTTGAACATAATGGTAAAGGATAGCTCATTGATGTAGACCCCATTGCTATTGTCGCTACTGAATCAATTCAACCAAAAGAACCAACAAATCCTGAAGAGGGGGAGTACCTTTTTCATTCACAGATGTGGGTGAAGGGTACCCCACTGCATTTTAATGTTGATAGAAGAATCCAGAAGAAACTCATCTCAGTAGAGGTCGTCAAATAGTTGGGATCTCTGTGTCAGCCAACAATGTCGATTATCATATGGCATCCAACCCTTCAAGGATGAGGTATTATGTGATGTTGCCCGACTGGATGTCTGTGATGTTCTCTTGGGCCAACCATATATGTGGAGACACCATGCTGTTTATGAGTCTCGACCCCGTAGTGTCATTGTTACGTTGGGGGGTGATCTCTACAGAATACCAGAGGTAGTTCCGACTATTGTTCCACCTAAAAAGTGTCGCAAGGTAGTATCTCATACTGCAAAATTCAGCTTCTTCACAATCTGTTCAAAAGGAGAACAAAAGGACACTGCAACCACTACATCCTTGCCCCAAGCACATTCTGTCCAATAGAAACAACTCAACAAGGTTGCAGCAAAGTGCAAATATTACTTCTACACACTGTCCTCTCATGTATCTCAACTTGTTGAACAACCTCAACCTCAACAGGTTCGTGATAGACTTCCACAAACTGAGCAGCGCGACGTCTCCAGTAAGATAAGTAGCTCACCAAGATGTAGATTCAACAAACACTTGTCCTTCTCCTCGGGAACTCAACGCAATGGATACCATTGCTTCCTAAGGAGGGAGGATTGATCTAGGTGGATATCGGTTTGGCCTACCTTTTTCAACTGGCTCAAAACAACTTTCTATCTATTTTGGCAATTTACTATTTTTAGCAGGTTTTAACTTCTGGGGCCATCATGAGGGCCTAAATGAAGGTTTCTTGAGATATAGGTTCTCAATGATAGCCAAAGACATTATTCATCCCCCAAAATTAATCTCCTCAATGATACCTTTCCAACGAGCTATCATACGCCTAAAACATAGATCGTATGAAAAAGTTACGACCCCGGGAAGTTGATGTACTAACTTACCCAAATGGGGCCCACATGACTTTTGGCGCTTCATATCCTAGGGTTAGGTTTTTGGATGTCTAAAACTTTTGTCATTCCTATTTATTGTAAAAATTTCTTTAGATCCTCATTGTAATCATCTTCTTGTGAATGCGAGTAACCATCACATCTCTTCTCAGAGATAAGCTGCCACCATTTTAGCGAGTCTTTCACTCTATATTTTTACAGTATCTGTACATTTCTTTCATTAATATAAATCATGTATTACTGTATATCTGTGTTTATGGTTGCATCTCTGATGCATTTCTGTTGCATTATTAAATATCTACAATATCTCTGTGCATTTATTTATTATATCTTCGATCTCAATTCGTGCCAAAAATAATCCGGATCAGTGGTATCAGAGCAGGTTGCTCTTGATCATTGTTTTAGTGCATGTCTCCGACAAAATCCGAGTATAGCAAGTTGGGTCTCAATCTTGTCTCTCTTGAAGAAAATCTCTCTCGCACACCCAAGAAACCCTCAATGGTGGAATAAAATAAAAACGACAGAGCAAACGATCCTATCAGTTTGTTGCTTGAGCAAGCTGTCACACGAGAGAGGGATGAAATGATGGATAATTTTTCCCACATCCTTCAACGCTTGCCGATAGCATCATGCACATCTTCATCAAGAGGCCACTTTGGAGGCATCTCTCCTTTCAAGGTACAAGTTAACTTTGATATTCTTTTATTTGAAGGACAGATAGATGCAGAAGCCCTAAAAAAATGGTTAACTCTGCTAGAAGGTTATTTCTCTATTCACAATTTTTTTGACAAAGAAAAGATCACCTTCACACTCCTTAAATCTCTCCCTCATGTCAAACAATTGTGGGAAACTTACTAGGAGCAAAGTTCCACAGAGGATTCTAGAATATATGGTGTCGATCCCACTTGGTATTTTTTTGTGGATGTGGTAAAGGAACAATATTACCTTGTTGGCACCTATGAGGACCACTACATGAGATGGACCACACTGCGGCAAGAGAGTGGCCAAGAAGTTTTGGAGTTCACCAATACCTTCCATACCTTGTGCACCAAGCTGGGTATCAAAGACTCTGAGTGACATTTGGTTCTGAAATACCGTGGGGCTCTACAGAGGTACATCCAAACTGAAATGGATTTTCTAGACATCTCATCACTCGGTGTTGCTTATCGATATGTTGTTAAAATTGAGTAGAAATTTAAGCACCAAAACAAATGGGAGTTTGGGTATTCAAATCCACAACAACCAAAGTATGACAAAGATGACCTTAACAAACAATTTCCTGAAAACTAGTCCAAGACACAGGAAAAGAAGGGTCATGGGAAGACAAAGAAGGACACTGGAAAATGGTGTGATTTCCCCAAAATCCCCTGGAACAACACCGATGAATGTCGCTCAAAATAGTCATTAGTGGACGAAATCAAAGACAAAGAGCCAAACTATGATTCTAAACATAATGGTAAAGGACAGATCATTGACGTAGACCCCACTGCTATTGTCACTACTACAACAATTCAACCAGAAGAACCAACAGATCCTGAAGAGGAAGAGCACCTTTTTCATTCACAGATGTGGGTGGACGGGACCCCACTGCATTTTTTTGTTGATAGTGGAAGCCAAAAGAGCCTCATCTCAACAAAGGTCATCAAACAGTTGGGATTGTTGACAACACCACACTCGCAGCCATACAACATTGGGTGGCTTCGCCAAGGAAGAGATCTCCATGTCAGCCAACAATGTTGATTATCATACGACATCCAACCCTTCAAGGATGAGGTATTATGTGATGTTTCCCCACTAGATGTCTTTGATATTCTCTTGGGCCAACGATATATGTGGAGATGCCATGTTGTTTATGAGTCTCGACCCCGTAGTGTCATTATTACTTTGGGGGGTCATATCTACAGAATACCATAGGTAGTGCCGACTACTGTTCCACCTAAAAAGTGTCACAAGGTAGTATCTCATACTACAAAATTTAGCTTTTTCACAATCTATTCAAAAGGAGAGAAAAAGGACATAGAAACCACTACAACCTTGCCCCAAGCACCTTCTATTGAACAAAAGAAGGTCGAAAAGGTTGCAGCAAAGTGCAAAGATTACTTTTTCACACCATCCTCTCATGTATCTCGACCTATTGAACAGCCTCAACCTCAACAAGTTCGTGATAGACTTCCACAAACTGAGCAATGCGTCGTCTCCAACAAGACAAGTAGCTCACCAAGATGTAGATTCAAAAAATTCTTTTCCTTCTCCCCCGAGAACTCAATGAAATGGATATCATTTCTTCCTAAGGAGGGACAATTGATCTAGGTAGATATTGGTGGACAACTACCTTTTTCAAATGGCTCAAAACAACTTTCTAGCAATTTTGGCAATTTAATATTTTTAGAAGGTTTTAACTTCCAGGGCCATTTTGAGGGCCTAAATGAAGGTTTTTCAAGATAGAGGTTCTCATTTTTTCCCAAGGCATGATTGAGCCCCCAAAATTAATCTCCTCAATGATACCTTTCCAACGAGCTATCATACACCTAAAATGGAGATCGTATGCAAAAGTTACGACCCCGAGAAGTTGATGTACTAACTTACCCAAATGGGGCCCACATGACTTTTGGCACTTCATATCCTAGGGTTAGGTTTTTGGATGTCTAAGACTTTTGGCATTCTCGTTTATTGTAAAATAGCCTTCAGAGCCTCATTGTAATCATCTTCTTGTGAATGTGATTAGCCATCACATCTCTTCTCAGAGATAAGTTGCCACCATTCTAGCGAGTCTTTCACTCTGTATTTTTACAGTATCTGTACATTTCTTTCATTAATAGAAATAATGTATTACTATATATCTGTGTTTATGGTTGCATCTCTGATACATTTATGTTATATTATTGAATATCTGTGATATCTCTGTGCATTTATTTATTATATCTTCGATCTCATTTCATGCCGAAAATAATTCGGATCAGTGCTATCAGAGCAGGCTGCTCTTGATTGTTTTTTCAGTGCATGTCCCTGACAAGGTCTGAGTATAGCAAGTTGGGTTTTGAGCTTGTCTCTCTTGAATAAAATCTCTCTCGCACACCCAAGAAACTCTTAACGGTGGAAGAAAATAAAAATGAAGGAGCAGACGATCCTATCAGTCTGTTGCTTGAGCAAGCTCTCATGCGACAAAGGGATGAAATGATGGAGAATTTTTCCCACATACTTCAATGCCTGCCGATAACATCATGCGCATCTTCATCAAGAGACCACTTTGGAGGCACCTCACCTTCCAAGGTACAAGTTAACTTTGATATTCCTGTATTTGAAGGACAAATAGATGTATAAGCCCTAGAAAAATGGTTAACTCTGCTAGAAGGTTATTTTTCTGTTCACAATTTTTTCAACAAAGAAAGATCACCTTCACACTCCTTAAAGCTCTCCCTCAGGTCAAACATTGGTGGGAAACTTACTAGGAGAAAAATTCCACAGAGGAGTCTGGAATATGTGGGTTCGATCCCACTTGGGATTTTTTTTTGGATGTGGTAAAGGAACAGTATTACCTTCTTGGCAACTATGAGGACCAGTACATGAGATGGACCACACTGCAGCAAGAGAGGGGCCAAGTAGTTCTGTAGTTCACCAATACCTTCCATACCTTGTGCACCAAGATGGGAATCAAAGACTTTGAGTGACATTTGGTTCTAAAATACCATGGGGCTCTACACAGATACATTTAGACTGAAATGGATTTTCTGGACATCTCATCACTCGGTGCTTGTTGGCAGCCAATCATTTTTTTAAATTGCTCTTAAAAAATGATGCCTACACCCCTTGTCTCGTTAATGACAAATCATCATTGCATTGTGCTTCTAGACATTTGTTTCATTTTTGCGACAATTGCAATTTGGTCTCGATTTGATTTTCACAACTGTAAGTGTGAAAATACCTCTTTCATCGTTTGGACTGTAATCGTCTTTTATCGATTTCTCCAAAAGACACTTGACCATTGGTTTATCACATGACTGCTAAAATTTTTCTCGAACTTATGTCCTTGAGCACACTCTTACCTTGATTGCGCATTTGGATATGTTTGATTGCTAAGCCTTTGGGCATAAAAATTTATTGGTTTTATTCTGATCTTATAAAAGTTATGATGGATTTGGTCTTATTTCTTTTATTCTTATTGCTATGGGCTTTTCACTCAGTTATTTGAGAAATTTTGGATCATAATGTTCTAAATACTTTGGAATGCAAACATTTGAATGTGCAACGAATACATTGGTAAGTTTATGAAGTCAATTCAAGAAATAGCAATGGTTTGAAGGCGCATTGGTTAATCATATTGGACTTTAATTTTACAAATCTATGCTTGGTATATTGTTTGGTAAGTTGATATTACATTGAATGATTCATAGTCCCAAACTATGTATTGGCATCGATTAAATTTAAACCTTGGTGTAAAACGATTGATTGACACGATGGACGTTGAATATGGTGTTGGATTGAACTGTACACTTGGCATGAGTATAACGCATGGTATTGGTTCTGCTTCAGGTGACTGGCACATTAATATGATTACACACCTATTTGTTGGCCGATATGCATGGTATAAACGATTATGATTTTAATAACACTGTACTCAGTCATTAATACAGTACGTGGCGGTGGTAATCCCACCACCTTCGCACACATGCAGTTAATTCCAGTCTCTTCGAGCATAGAAGCTGTCAAACCCTATCGTTTTTCGACTCTGTGCATTGTTTCATTCAATTTGAACCCTACCATGTACAAAGGTTATGGCTCCTGTCGTAAGGGCCGAGCCTAATGGGTGCCAAGCACTGTTGACATTTAGTGGTGCATGTAGCGACCTGGAACAACATGGGTGGTTCGCTTTCATAAGGAAGTTTGATGGATATGACTTCACTATGGCTCGACAATTTGCATTATCGTTCGATGGCTGTCGAGCCAAAGTTGGAGATGTCCAGCTTGAAATTACTGAACAATTTCTCATCCTGGAAACCAGCTTGCCTGTCAAGGGACAAAAATGGTCGAAAAGTTGCAAGGTAGATGATGTCCCATGGACATTACTGTTCCAATCTCGCACAGTGAACTCATGCGACAGAGGG
Source organism: Picea engelmannii (assembly GCA_009831015.1). Classification (NCBI taxonomy): domain Eukaryota; kingdom Viridiplantae; phylum Streptophyta; class Pinopsida; order Pinales; family Pinaceae; genus Picea; species Picea engelmannii. The sequence goes on along the minus strand of ML778092.1, from coordinate 444,602 downwards.
TTACCTGCAAAGATGTTGAAACCCCACTGGTATGATCTCTTGATGATTA
>ML778092.1:372641-430801 GCA_009831015.1 Picea engelmannii | reverse complement strand
ACAAACCAGAAGGAGGTTCAATAACCCTCCTCTAACTTTCAGAAGGAAGCCTCCTGCTAACTCACCTGTTGTCAAATCACTTTTTGGAAAGAGACTTCCTTTGAATATGATTACTCGTAGTGGAAAGATGTATTCAAATCCCAATGTTGTGACCACAACCACTACTACAACAAACCCTGTAATCACTCCCAAATGGTCTCACAAAGAACTCTTTAGTCCTTTAAGCTTACCTAGCACCCAAGGGGGGTTACATGATCTGCCCAAGAAGGGCGAGTCCTGGCTACCTAAGTTCTCAGGGGATGATGGATCCTATGGAAACTGTCATTGGACCAATTTCTGTGATGCTTTCCAGTTTCACCAATACGGAAAAGAACATCCCGATGTTTTCTTAAGGCTCTTTGTGAGATCACTTACCGGAGGTGCCAGAAAATGGTTAACAGACTCCCGAAGGGAAGCACCAAAAACCCTGAAGACCTTGAACAAGCCTTCCAGAGAGATTGGTGTGAAAAAGAGAACATGGATTCCCTTTACTCTCAATACATGAATATTTGCAAAGCCTCTAGTGAGGGAGTTAGGGATTTCAATGATAGGTTCAACCTTTTACTCAAGAAGGACAAGCTTAGTTTCTCTAAATAAGTTGTCCTCCAACATTATTTGAACTCGTTAGAAGGGATGTTGCAGTTTACTCTCAAGGATCAGTCACCCTCTACTCTAGAAGAAGCACAAGACCTTGCTAGCAGGATTGAGCAAAAACTTGAGTTTGAAGACTACATCAATCAAGTCAATCCCTCGCACAGTAATTATCCCAAGGAATCTAGTAATGAGGATGTCCTCGAAGCTGAGCCTAAGCCCCTAGAAGTTCTTGAAGTAATACTCATGCCTCCCAAAACAAAATGGAGCACGGCTTTTTCAAATACAAACAATGTTATGAATTCCTTCATACAACATAAGCCATCCGAGGATTTGGGCATGGCCACTCAGAAAAAATCTAACTTTGAAGATGCCTTGTTTGTCTTGGGCACACCAATGTTGGAAGATCAAGATATGAGTGAAGCCGATAAGTCTGAAGAAACTAATTCAAGCATTAGTATGTCCTGCATCCTGCAAAGGGTTAAAAGGATTCGTGAAATGTTAGAAATCCATTTTCTAAAAAAGCATGATTCAGATGATCAATTACTTTTAAAGGGGATTCCCACACTATTACATGTTGGTCATTATGACACAGATGAACAAGCACCCTTTTCAAAGGATCAAGATTGTCCCACTTTTCCTTTGGTAGGAGAAGACACAGATTGGGATGACTTTCCTGATGATGCCTCTGATATCTTTGAAGATTCAGATGAAGATGGATATCCAATACAAAAGAGGATTAATTTCATTGAGGGACACAAAGATGTTTTCAAAGACATAAGAGTTCCAAGTGCCATTGTTGTGGATGAAAACCCTTGGTGTTTTCAATGCAGTGAATCACATTGGTAAGATGAATGTCCTTATAGTAGTGGTGGGCATCAACAGGTAAACAATATAGACTACTTTGAAGAAGGCCCTCAAATAAATATTACTATTGAAGAGCATCAAGAGGCCATCAAAGAAGCAGCCAGGTCAGCCAAGTTGGCGGTGATGAACAAACTGGACCAGGAATCAAAAGATAAGCTAAAGAAAAAAGAGTTCCAGGTGTATAGAAGAAAGAAGTTGGACCAACCTTCCACTGACCAAACAAAGAACCACCTGTGGATGTGATCCTTCCTAAAAAGGCCAATGCTGAAGGGGTTGATCTGAATTTTGATTTTGAAGGGGCATTATCCAAGATGCTTGTGACCATCCCTTTGAGAGAAGTCATCAAGGTACCATCTATCAAAGAATGATTTGAAAACTTTTTCCAAGGAACAGATGGGCTATTGAAGGATGGAACTATTGGTTGTTTCCAGAATATACCCGTAACTACAACCTATGAGCAAAAGACCAATGATTCCATCAAAGATGACAAAGCACATGACAAAATCGGGCCTACTCCTCATAAATGTTCTCCAGAAGATAAGCCTGTTGCAGAAGAAGAAAATTCAAGTCAAATTGAATGGCCCACAAAATAAGAATACCAACGACTTATTGGCGAGCTCAAAGTTCAGAAGTCAGAGCCTGTAAAAATACTAAAAAAGGAAGACTCTGACCAGAGACAAAAGTCCACAAAAGAAAAATACCTACAACTCATAGACAGATATAAAGAGAGGGAAGATGGAACCATAAGAGAGAGTGATGTAAGGATTTTCCCTTCTCAGTAGGATATATTTGTAGCAGAATCCCACCCACCTCCTTCTACACAATACACCAAGGTTGTTCAAGGAACGACAAATTTCAAAATCGAAGAATACAAGGAGGGAGACATGGTCTGGATGTGGGATGCCAATAGAGGGAAGCCCACTAATATCAAAGAAGATAATCGTTTTTGGCTTGGCCCTTTTAAGGTTGGAAAAAGGTCAGTTAATGATTCCTATTACCTGTCTACACCAGAAGGAAGAAGGCGCACATTGCCTGTCAGCAGGCATCTCCTTAAACCCCACCAGGATGGTGGGACATGATTCAGGTAAGTAACCACTTCCGTGTATTATACCGCATTGTTTGTTTTCTATTACATATGCATTTTGTTTGTTTCTTGTTTTGCTGCCTTATATGCACATTTACTTACTTCCTTATATGCACATTTACCATGTATATGCTATTGCTTTACGGGGTGGAAATACCACCCCGTATTTTGTCGCTGATGCCCTTTTGTCGAGTGTGAGCAGGTCGCAGGTGTACGCCAGAGATTGCTGAGGTTCTCATGTGCTCTACAGTTAGCACATGTCCCCAAGTTGGAGCCAGATGTTATCCCCTATATCTAGGGATAACTAGGAGATCATGTCTTGAGGCCCACATGGTCCTAGACATGGAGTACCGAGAGCAGGAGTGACTTGAGCATGCCCCTGGAGGGCCCATCTTTCTTCTTCTCAGCTAGACTTGTCCTATCAGCAGTACCATCTTCCATCACTACCGGCCTGGGCTTGCATCAGAGAGGGCTCTTGCTCCATGAGGTAATTGGTCCGAGGTATCATGGTATGTGTCATATTTGATGATTATAACCTTCTTATATATGCATTAGGTTTCTTTCATTTCGGATAACTGCTTGGATCTTACACTAATCCACTTGACCATTGTTGGGGTGATTGATGGGGCAACTTAGCAAGCCGGTATTCATGGGTTTTAGTTAGCCACCAAGGGGGATTTGCAGAGCCATCATCCGCTCCCATCATCTTATCACTTTTTCATCTTATACCCCGCTCATCCATTCCATTCCCCTAGTCTGGCCATTAGGATGACCTTCCAGGGTACATCTTGTCTTGTGGGAAGAAGGGGCTAAAGGCCCAGGGGGTAAAAGCAGCTGGTAAAAGATAAAAGCCATCGGAAATGAAAACCTAGAGATGCTTCGCCCAGGGGATCCCCGAGAAGGCAATAAAAATCCTCTCGATAAGAAACTAAGGGACCCTAAGAAAATGATAAAATTAATAAATGCAAGACCTAACCAAGAGGATGGGAGGTCTCATCACGAGCTGACCCATTATGTTCATAGGTATTTAGTAGTATGACATTTCCACCATCTGGTCACCAAACTAGGGCAGTGACCTTTAGTTGCATGGCCAAAGGAAAGGGGGTCTCATCACGAGCCAACATTCTCATTTCTACGAAGATACTAGTGGGTAACACTGTCAGCTCTGGACACCAAGACAAGGCAGTGTCCTCTTCATTAGAGCTTGTAGTAAAAAAAGCAATAAAAGAAAGATAAGGCAAAAAGGGGTTTGGAAAAAATGCATCCATGATGGGTACAACTCGCCTCCTACAAAGGCACCCACAGACAACACCAGCCCTTGGTCTTACTATGAATAGACATCCCTAAAACCATATCATCTCATTACACATGGCTTGAATAATCCTTTGAGGAAACTTTCCATCTCCTGTGGGTATTAGCCCAATAGGTTTTTCTGTTGGTTTCCTTAGCTTTGTATAGTAGATCTGTGTAATGTTTTTGAGCTCTTAGATGATGTGTTAGGGATTTCATGCATATGTTTGATAACCTTAATGATGAGATATGATTTACATTCCTATGATGTCTAGGAATGATGAGCCCATGGAGGACGTAGTCTTTGATGTGCAGGACCATGCCCGGCGGACAGGTACCAGAGGATCGATGCACATGGGGAGATGATTAGGTCGGACCTCCATGGGGCTGAAGAGCCCATCAGATGGTTGCTGGGATGGCAGAGGTAGGACAGAGTTGTGACGAGCCTTTTCACGAAGAAGAAGAAGGACGCCCTCATCGGGACGCTTTGACAGATATTGACCTATGGGGATCAGTCCCTTGCAGATGAGATGATGACCTTGATGGATAGGACGCCACCCGGGATAGGCTGGACATTTTTTGGAGAAGATGGCAGTGTGCTGGACTTGTTTGGCACACATATCAGGTTGCAAGAGCCCCACAGGGGCTAACATTTTGCTTGCTGGATGATGTTTATGCCCTGAAAGGGCCAACGTCTCCCTCTAGGGGCCTGACGTCTCCATTTTTAGCTCATTTTTTGGCATTTTTAGCATTTTAAGTGGAAAATAATTGAATAATGTTAAGTCAGACTTGTCGACTATTTTGAATGACCTATTTTGTAATTAAAGGTCATGAGGATGATATAAATTGAGGAAGTTTTAGCCTCATTTAAAAATAACATAACTTTCTCTCTTAGGAGAGTGACTCTTTTATCTTTTGTCTTCGATATTTGCTAGTGGAGTGAGGCGCTACACTTGAGGAGGATCATTTTTGGCATGCATATGGTGTTTTTGTCATTGGAAGGTTTACAACTAGGGTTTGATTATGGTCTTCATTGATTTGTAAGTAAATTTTGCATGCAAAACTTCTTTATTGAATGGTTGTAGGTAGAATTGCTTACTTTTATGGTTACATTGTTGTTATTTTCTTAATCTTTGAAACCCTAAGGAGCCAACACACAAGTAGGTCACGGCTTCATGTCCCCATGATAAAAACTAGTTTAACCATTGATTAAAGAAGGTTTAGACTAGCCATAGCTACACTAGCCATTCTTTTTTCTAGGTTAGTTTTGGATAGATGTTGAAAAAAGAGGACGTCCTAGGCCTAATTGAGTTTACACCTAGGGTTTGGACTCTTAGGGTTTGAAAAGACTTGTCCCCAAGAAACACTTTTCAGCCCTAGAATTGTATTTTAAAGCTAGCTGTTTTGCCAAAAAGTTCTAAGGAAAGAGGGAGGAGCATGAGGCCTAGCTTTAGCTACACCAGAATGAGCCTCCTCCCCTTAGGGTTTTGACTTGGTGGCCTTGCCATTGCAACACCATCAAGCCTAACTCTCCCGTCCTTAGATTTAGATTTCTCCCAAGACATTAGCCTTGCTCCTTGACTCCATTTACCCCAAGGCACTAGTCTAAGAACAAAAGGTTTATGTGTTAAACAATTCTTTCAAACTCTCTTTATCTTGAAACCCTAACTAACCTAGCATATAGAATAACCCTGAATGAGGATGACGTCTTGCCTATTTTGAATTTGTGTTTGGACTAAAAGTTGTGGCTGAGTCATCTCCTTGTAGCCATAGAGGTTTTAAGATTTTTCATTGGTTGATTTGTCAAAAACGTCCACCTCTTTGACTAGCTAACCCTAACCCTATAACAACAATAATATAGGTGACGTCAAGCTTGTTTAAACCCCTGCTTGGTCTAAAATGTTTTGACATTTGTCACCTTGTTTGATAGACCTTGAGTTGTGGATTACTTTCATGAGTTTAGATTGCAAAACTCCCTGCTCTTTGTCTTTCAAACTAACTTGATTTTAGGGCTGACGTCACTTCTGTAACAACAGCAAATATTGATGACGTCAAGCCTATTTTATCCATTATTTAAGTGTAAAACTTTGTAATTTGGTTAGGCATTGAAGTATGAATTATTTTCTTCGTCTTATTGTGCAAAACGTTCACTTTTTGCCTTCCAAAAACAACAATAATTAGGGATGACGTCACCCCAATCTGCAATAGTGACACAGCAACAATATTCATCTATGAGCAGATTTTTGACATTTATGGCATTGTGATATAATAAGGATTTAATTTTACACATTGAATGATGATATCTCTTGTGTATTTATTGAATAAGTGACATAAAATACAAGTGTTTATTGCAATCATTGACTTCATCAATAATTACATCTATTAATGCTCATATATGTTAAGGATAGTCATTGATATTGTGAAGTACTAACCCACTGCAGCACATTTTCTAGCTTTGTTTGTCTTGTCTCGCAAAAAGGTGCCTTTCAGTGGAATATTTTCTCCTTGACTATCATATTGGTAGTAATCTGTGAAGGGAAGCCTATCCTTACCCTTTGAAGCCTTAAACCTTGATCCTTCTCCTTCAGAACCCCAAATTACTAGGGACGTCTCCCTTGGGATTAGCCACCCTAAATAGAAAGAGCTCCCCATCGAGGTCACAGTGGGTGGGGAAGCTCATGTTAAGCTAGTTTGAAGCCTTGACTCAAGCTACCTAAACCCTTCCTACAAACTGTGCGATAACAGGGACCCCGCTGCAATTTTATTATTGATAGCGGAAGCCAGAAGAAGCTCATCTTAGCAGAGGTTGTCAAATAGTTGGGATTGTTGACAACACCACACCCGCAACCATACAACATTGGGTGGATTTGCCAAGGGAGATATCTTTGTGTCAGCCAATAGTGTCGATTATCATACGGCATCCAACCCTTAAAGGATGAGGTATTATGTGATGTTTCCCCACTGGATGTCTGTGATGTTCTCTTAGGCCAACCATATATGTGGAGACGCCATGCTATTTATGAGTCTCGACCCCATAGTTTCATTGTTACTTTGGGGGGTCATCTCTATATAATACCAGAGGTAGTTTCGACTACTGTTGCACCTAAAAAGTGTCGCAAGGTAGTATCTCATACTGCAAAATTTAGCTTCTTCACAATTTGTTCAAAAGGAGAACAAAAGGACACTGCAACCACTACAACCTTGCCCCAAGCACCTTCTATCCAATAGAAGCAGGTTGACAAGGTTGAATCAAAGTGAAAAGATTACTTCTGCACATCGTCCTCTCATGTATCTTGACTTGTTGAACAACCTCAACCTCAACAGGTTTGTGATAGACTTCCACAAACTGAGCAGCGTGATGTCTCCAACAAGACAAGCAACTCACCAAGATGCAGATTCAACAAACGCTATTCCTTCTCCCCCAGGAACTCTACGCAATGGAGACCATTGCTTCCTAAGGAGGGAGGATTGATCTAGGTGGATATCGGTGGCCACCTACCTTTTTCAACTGGCTCAAAACAACTTTCTAGCAATTTTGGCAATTTACTATTTTTAGCAGGTTTTAACTTCCGGGGCCATTTTGAGGGCCAAAATGAAGGTTTTTCGAGATCAAGGTTCTCAATTTTAATTGAAGGAATGATTGAACCCCCAAAATTAATCTCCTCAATGATACCTTTCCAATGAGCTATCATACACTGAAAACAGAGATCGTATGCAAAAGTTACGACCCCGGGAAGTTGATGTACTAACTTACCCAAACGGGGCCCACATGACTTTTGGTGTTTCATCTCATAGGGTTAGGTTTTTGGATGTCTAATAATTTTGGAATTCCCATTTATTGTAAAAAGGCCTTCAGAGCCTCATTGTAATCATCTTCTTGTGAATGTGAGTAGCTGTCACATCTCTTCTCAGAGATAAGTTGTCACCATTCTAGCGAGTCTTTCACTCTGTATTTTTACAGTCTCTGTACATTTATTTCATTAATAGAAATCATGTATTACTGTATATCTGTGTTTATGGTTTCATTTATGATACATTTTTGTTATATTATTGAATATCTACGATATCTTTGTGCATTTATTTATTATATCTCTGATCTCATTTCGTGTCGAAAATAATCCGGATCAGTGGTATCAGAGCAGGATGCTCTTGATCATTTTTTCAGTGCATGTCCCCAACGAGGTCCAAGTATAGAATGTTGGGTCTTGATCTTGTCTCTCTTGAAGACAATCACTCTCGCACACCCAAGAAACCCTTAATGGCGGAAGAAAATAAAAATGATGGAGCAGATGATCCTATCAATTTGTTTCTTGAGCAAGCTCTCACGTGACAGAGGGATGAAATGATGGAGAATTTTGCCCACATCCTTCAACGCCTGTCGATAGCATTAGGAGAATCTTCATCAAGAAGCCACTTTGGAGGCACCTCGCCTTTCAAGGTAGAAGTTAACTATGATATTCCTGTATTTGAAGGACAGATAGATGCAGAAGCTCTAGAAAAATGGTTAACTCTGCCAGAAGGTTATTTCTCTGTTCAAAATTTTCCTGACAAAGAAAAGATCACCTTCGCACTCCTTAAAGATCTCCCTCATGTCAAACATTGGTGGGAAACTTACTGGGAGAAAATTTCCATAGAGGAGTTTGGAATATATGGGGTCGATCCCACTTGGGATTGTTTTGTTGATGCGGTAAAGGAACAATATTACCCTGTTGGAAAGTATGAGGACTAGTACATGAGATGGACCACACTGCAGTGAGAGAGGGGCCAAGTAGTTTTGGAGTTCACCAATACCTTCCATACCTTGTGCACCAAGTTGTGTATCAAATACTCCGAGCGGCATTTGGTTCTAAAATACCGTGGGGCTCTACACAGATACATCTAGACTTAAATGGATTTTCTGGACATCTCATCACTCGGTGCTGCTTATCGATATGATGTTAAAATTGAGAAGAAATTTAAGCACTAGAACAAATGGGAGTTCAATTATGCAAATCCGCAACAACCAAAGTATGACAAAGATGGCCCTAACAAATAGTTTCCCGAAAACCAGTTCAAGACACAGGAAAAGAAGGGTCATGGGAAGACAAAGAAGGACATTGGAAAATGGTGTGATTTACACAAAATCCCCTGGTACAACACCAGTGAATGTCACTCAAAACAATCATTAGTGGCTGAGATCAAAGTAAAAGAGCCGAACCCTGATACATAATATGTTTCTGAACATAATGGTAAAGGACAGATCATTGACGCATACCCCATTTCTATTGTCGCTACTACAACAATTCAACTAGAAGAACCAACAGATCCTAAAGAGGGGGAGCACCTTTTTCATTCACAGATGTGGGTGAAGGGGACCTCGCTGCATTTTATTGTTGATAGCGGAAGCCAGAAGAATCTCATCTCAGCAAAGGTCATCAAATAGTTGGGATTGTCTTCAACACCACACCCGCAACCATACAACATTGGGTGGCTTCGCCAAGGAAGAGATCTATGTGTCAACCAATAGTGTCAATTATCATACAACATCCAACCCTTTAAGGATGAAGTATTATGTGATGTTTCCCCACTGGATGTCTATGATGTTCTCTTGGGCCAACCATATATGTGGAGATGCCATGTTCTTTATGAGTCTCGATCCCGTAGTGTCATTGTTACTTTGGGGGGTCATATCTACAAAAAACCAGAGGTAGTTCTGACTACTATTCCACCTAAAAAGTGTCGCAAGGTAGTATCTCACACTGCAAAATTCAGCTTTTTCACAATCTGTTCAAAAGGAGAACAAAAGGACACTGCAACCACTACAGCCTTGCTCAAAGCACCTTCTATCCAACAGAAGCAGGTCGACAAGGTTGTAGAAAAGTGAAAATATTACTTTTCCACACCATCCTCTCATGTATCTCAACTTTTTGAACAACCTCAACCTCAACAGGTTCGTGATAGAGTTCCATAAACTAAGCAGCGCGACGTCTCCAGCAAGACAAGCATCTCACCAAGATGCAGATTCAACAAATGATTTTCCTTCTCCCCCGAGAACTCAACGCAATGGATACCATTGCTTACTAAGGAAGGAGGATTGATCCCGGTGGATATCGGTGGCCACCTACCTTTTTCAACTGGCTCAAAATAGCTTTCTAGCAATTTTGACAATTTACTATTTTTAGCAGGTTTGAACTTTTGGGGCCATTTTGAGGGCCTAAATGAAGGTTTCTTAAGATCAAGGTTTTAAATTATATCCAAAGGCATGATTGGGCCCTAAAAATGAATCTCCTCTATGATACCTTTCCAATGAGCTATCATACACCTAAAACGGAGATCGTATGCAAAAGTTACGACCCCGGGAAGTTGATGTACTATCTTACCCAAATGGGGCCCACATGACTTTTGGCGCTTCATCTCGTACGGTTAGGTTTTTGGATGTCTAAGACTTTTTACATTCCTGTTTATTGTAAAAATGCCTTCAGAGCCTCATTTTAATCATCTTCTTGTGAATGCGAGTAGCTGTCATATCTCTTCTCAGAGATAAGCTGCCACCATTCTAGCGAGTCTTTCACTCTGTATTTTTACAGTCTCTGTACATTTCTTTCATTAATAGAAATCATGTATTACTATATATATGTGTTTATGGTTGCATCTTTGATACATTTATGTTATATTATTGAATATCTGTGATATCTCTGTGCATTTGTTTATTATATCTCCGATCTCATTTCGTGCCGAAAATAATCCGGATCAGTGGTATCAGAGCAGGCTGCTCCTGATAATTTTTTTAGTGCATGTCCCCGACGAGTTCCGAGTATAGAAAGTTAGGTCTCAATTTTTTCTCTCTTGAATAAAATTGCTCTCGCACACCCAAGAAACCCTCAATGGTGGAAGAAAATAAAAATGCGAAGCAGACGATCCTATCAGTCTGTTGCTTGAGAAAGCTCTCACGCGACAGAGGGATGAAATGATGGAGAATTTTGCCCACATCCTTCAACTCATTCTCATAGCATCAGGCCCATCCTCATAAAGCGACCACTTTGGAGGCACCTTCCCTTTCAAGGTACAAGTTAACTTTGATATTCCTGTATTTGAAGGACAGATAGATGTAGAAGCCCTAGAAAAATGGTTAACTATGCTAGAAGGTTATTTCTCTGTTCACAATTTTTTCGACAAAGAAAATATCACCTTCACACTCCCTAAAGCTCTCCCTCATGTCAAACATTGGTGGGAAACTTATTGGGAGCAAAGTTCCATAGAGGAGTCTGAAATATATGGGGCCGATCCCACTTGGGATTTTTTTGTGGATGCGGTAAGGGAACATTATTACCCTGTTGGAAACTATGAGGACCATTACATGAGATGGACCATACTATGACAAGAGAGGGGCCAAGTAGTTCTAGAGTTCACCAATACCTTCCATACCTTTCGCACCAAGATGGGTATCAAAGACTCCGAGCGACATTTGGTTCTGAAATACCGTGGGGCTCTACACAGATACATCCAGACTGAAATGGATTTTCTGGACATCTCATCACTCAGTGCTGCTTATCGATATGCTGTTAAAATTGAGAAGAAATTTAAGCACCAAAACAAACGGGAGTTTGGGTATGCAAATCCACAAAAACCAAAGTATGACAAAGACGACCCTAACAAATAGTTTCCCGAAAACCAGTCTAATGCACAGGAAAAGAAGGGTCACGGGAAGACAAAGGACACTGGAAAATGGTGTAATTTCCACAAAATCCCCTGGCACAACACCGATGAATGTCGCTCAAAATAGTAATTAGTGGCCGAGATCATAGACAAAGAGCTGAACCCTAATTCAGAATATGATTCTGAAGATATGGTAAAGGACAAATCATTGATGCAAACCCCGCTTCTATTGTCGCTACCGCAACAATTCAACCAGAAGAACCAACAGATCTTGAAGAGGGGGAGCACCTTTTTCATTCATAGATGTGGGTGAAGGGGACCTCGCTGCATTTTATTGTTGATAGCAGAAGCTAGAAGAACCTCATCTTAGTAGAGGTCGTCAAATATTTGGGATTGTTGACAACACCACACTCGCATCCATACAACATTGGGTGGCTTCGCCAAGGAAGAGATCTCCGTGTCAGCCAACAGTGTCGATTATCATACAACATCCAACCCTTCAAGGATGAGGTATTATGTGATGCTGCCCCACTAGATGTCTATGATGTTCTCTTGGGCCAACCATATATGTGGAGACACCATGTTTTTTATGAGTCTTGACCCCATAGTGTCATTGTTACTTTGGGGGGTCATCTCTACAAAATACCAGAGGTATTTCTGACTATTGTTCCACCTAAAAAGTGTCGCAAGGTAGTATCTCATACTGCAAAATTCAGCTTCTTCACAATCTGTTCAAAAGGAGAACAACAGGACACTGCAACCACTACAGCCTTGCCCCAAGAAACTTCTATCCAATAGAAGCAAGTCGACAAGGTTGCAAAAAAGTGAAAATATTACTTCTAGACACTGTCCTCTCATGTATCTCGATATGTTGAACAACCTCAACCTCAACAGGTTCGTGATAGACTTCCACAAACTGAGCAGCGCGACGTTTCCAGCAAGACAAGCAGCTCACCAAGATGTAGTTTCAAAAAACACTTTTCCTTCTCCCCTGGGAACTCAATGCAATGGAGACCATTTCTTCCTAAGGAGGGAGGATTGATCCAGGTGGATATCGGTGGCCACCTACCTTTTTCAACTAGCTCGAAACAACTTTCTAGCAATTTTGGCAATTTACTATTTTTAGTAGGTTTTAACTTCTGGGGCCATTTTGAGGGCCTAAATGAAGGTTTTTCAAGATCGAGGTTCTTAATAATATATGAAGGCATGATTGAGCCCCCAAAATGAATCTCCTCGATGAAACCTTTCCAATGAGCTATCATACACCTAAAACGGAGATCGTATTGAAACATTACGACCCCGGGAAGTTGATGTACTAACTTACCCGAACGGGGCCCACATGACTTTTGGCACTTCATCTCCTAGGGTTAGGTTTTTGGATGTATAATACTTTTGGAATTCCCTTTTATTTCAAAAAGGCCTTCAGAGCCTCATTTTAATCATCTTCTTACAAATGCGAGTAGTCGTCACATCTCTTCTTAGAGATAAGCTCCCACCATTCTAGCGAGTCTTTCACTCTGTATTTTTACAGTCTCTGTACATTTCTTTCATTAATAGAAATCCTGTATTACTGTATATCTGTGTTTATGGTTGCATATCTGATAGATTTATGTTATATTATTGAATATATGTGATATCTCTGTGCATTTATTTATTATATCTCTGATCTCATTTCGTGCCGAAAATAATCTGGATCACCTTTGAAAATGCATTTTTTGAAGTTGTGGGTGAACTAATGTGTGTTTGAAGATGTTGGATTCCTGTAACCATTTGCGGACGAAATTCCAGCGGTAATAGATGCCCCCTAATGTGTGAGGTTAGGAGCATATGTATAGCCTAAATACATCAATGTTTATTCTACAGAGAGTATTTGTGTAAGAAAGAGTGTTTGAGGGGAGTTGCAAGAGAGACCCGTTGGACGGAGAGGGGAACTTGTAGGACCCAAACCTTTTGCGAGGTGTGAAAAAATAAAACTATGTACAAATGAGGTGGGCATGCCCCATTCTCATTTCAGGTAACTCAAAAAGTGTAATACAGTAACAAAAGTGGTGTGTTGGTGTACATCACTACAGTTCCCTTCGGGGCGGTTTGATAATGACAAAGGAAAATTTTGATGGTGAATAAACTCTGAAAAAAGGTAAGGACGCCTATGAGAAGTGTCGATGATATATAGGCATTGATATCCTATCAAATTTCAGAGGTCTGTGGCATATATGAAAACAAATGCAATAGTCACAAAGTAATACCCATCATAGCATGAGATGGTGTTGAATTTGAATGCTATGGGGGTCAATGATAGCAAATAATAATGATGGTTCTCTCTGTGCCGTTTGAGACTCATTGTAAAAGTAATGAGAGCCAAGATACTTTCTCCCTTCTAGAAACTGTGCTGACATCGACAAAAAGGGGGACGTGACTTCAAGAAGTAAAGGGATTAATGAAATCCACTGGATGAGATCAGGAACTGATGAGGTACATGGGCAAGGTCAAGAGGTGGTGAGACTCAAGACTACCCTTAGTTGGGGATATATACTAAGTATGAGTGAAAACAATCGTGAAACTAGGCTTAGTGTCAGGGGGATGACTAGACATGGGTTAAGGTGGGCCAAAGGTGGAACAAAGTGGACAAACTCAAAGATTAGTGGTATATGAACTATGGTATACTTGGGGTTTATGGATGATTTCAACAAGAGTATAAGATAATGAATGCCCCAAACAAGGGAGAGATGGGTTGATGTTTCCGGGAAAAAATAAGGGCGCCAAAGGTGACGAAAAAAATCTATGGAAAGCCTAAAAAACAAGGCTTTGTAAATAGACAAAATGAATAAATAATAGGTTGGGATAAGTGTACAGATACATAAACAAGTGCCCCCGTGCAACATGGCTTGGCATGTGAGGGCACAAGTTGCTTGGGAAATAGGTGGAGGGTGTGGGCCCCATAGGTGGGTTTCTGTATTAGGTAAAATGAATGGAGGACAATCTACAGATGGGAAAACTGATGGTGGATGAGATGGAGGGATAATGATTCTGTGGAGGTGGAGTAAAAATGTGAATTGTGACGATATTACTTGGGAGTCCATTTATGGGGAAGTTTAGCAAAATGAGGAGAAGGAGCATATGGATAATTCTCATAAATGCAAAGACTATGAGGACTCCCAACCCTAGGGGGTGAAAGCAACATGAGTGTCAAAGTGTCAAGGGGGTATATAAATGAGACAACTCATGTGGGGAAGAGTGATATTGGGTGAAAGTACTGAAATGTAGCGGAGGTGTGAGTACTGCAGAGCCGGATGGGGGGACCTTAGAGGAAAATATCGAAGGGTGTGATGGGAGATGAAATTGATATTCAGAGGGAATGATTACATGCCAGTAGAGATATTAAACCTAAAAGCGCCATGTTGATTTGTGGTGACCAAATACCTGACGTGAACAGTATATGAAGAGAAAGAACATATAATGGTTATTTGACAATTTTGAACAGAAGCATGCATACCTGGGCGTGATGTGAGAAAAATGCACCCCAGGGGCCGAGGATGGATGGTGGCCCGGGGAATGTGACTGTGTAGGTGGCAAGATCCTGGTCTTGTGGATGAAGACATATTGGAAAATAGATGCTTGGAGCTCCTAGAATTGAATATGGAAGTTTGGCAAAAGGGACTATATGTAGCTATAGGGCCCACATTGCCACTTCATTTGTACCTACTGCCAGAGTGATTGGATGAGAGATTTGAGGAGAGATTTGGAGATTCCCGGAGATTGATCCAGTCGATTCAGTATCAGTGAATGTTAGGTTAGTGGTCATAGCCTCCTCCATAGTATATAGGGGTTATTTTTTGGGTAGGGATTGTACGGAATCGAGTAAGACGCTAAGGTGATGAATACGACGGTGACTGGCCTCGGCAAGGAGGCCTATGACGATTGTGTATTTAGCTTGGTTGTTGGTTGTGGAGCCTAGGAATATTACAATGGAGTGGAGCAGGTCATGTAAGGGGGTATAGAGGGCCCAAGTGGCCGAAGAAATATTCCGTGTCCAACGACTAGCTCCATCGGCATAGACGATGTGGTAGGCCGATGGAGGAGGCATTTTTCAATAACACAAATGATATATTAGACGCAAGGCATGTAGGAAAAAGAAGATTAAAAAATCTACAAAAAGTGTACAAAAATAAAAATCCTAGTGTAGAGTGGCTATGCTCAGGCATAAAATATCTTTAAGTACAACCTGTTGACGGGTTCTTTGAGAGGATGGCCTTCAGGGGAGGCTAGGATGTAGGCGCCTTTAGTGAGGCAATGTTGGATGATGTAATATCCATGCCATAACGACTAAAACTTTCCATGGAAAAAGGTATCATGAGAGATATTGTAAGAAAGGGAAAGGTCACCTTCATTGAATGATCGAAGGTTGACATGGTGATCAAAGGTGGCCTTTGACCATTTTTTGGATGCCTCATTGTTCTATAATGAATATTGGCGGTCTTCATCCAAAAAATCTAAGTTCAACAAACGCTTCTCCATTGGAGAAGTGTTGGGTAATAGATCAATAGCGGTGTGTAAGGTGGGAATTTAACACTCAATGGGGAGAGTGGCCTCAACCCCATGGATGAGATGAAATGGTGTGAAACCAGTGGCAGTTTTAACTATCGTGCGATAAGCCCATAGTGTGGAAAACAACATGTGGTCCCAATTGGTCTTATGTTTGTTAACCGTGCACTGTAGCATGGTTTTGAGGACCTTGTTGACCACCTCTACCTATCCATTGGATTGAGGGTAGTATGGGGAGGTGAAATCATGAGAGAATCCTAACCTAGAGGAAGGTTCGACATAAATATCATTCTCAAAGTGTTTCCCATGATCAGAGACTAACTGTAGGGGGAATCCAAAGCGGGAGATGACGTGGTTAAAGAAAAAATGCATTGTAGTGTCAGTGCTATTATTGAAGGTAGGCATGGCTTCGGCCCACTTCGTGAAGTAATTGACTGCAACAATGATATATTTGTGTCCATTGCTAGATGGAGGGTTGCAAGTCATGAAGTCTATGCCCCATTTACAAAAGGGGTCAGTAGTAATGACTAGGTGGAGAAGAGAAGTTCGTGCTCTCACTTTGTTGGCATATAGATGGCATTTGTCACATTGCTTCACAACGTGGATGCAGTCATGAAACAATGTGGGCCAAAAATAGCCTACTCGAATGATTTTCTGAGCGGTGGAAATCTCACAGAGGTGGCCACTACATGCGCCGTTGTGGTAGTCATTCAAGACTTTATCGACTTCATCGATGGTAAAACATCGATGAAGTATGGTCTCAACCCCTTGATGATATAAGATATCACTGATAAGGAGGTAGTGGGGAGCCTGGTGTCGAATACATCGACGATCATCTCAGGAAAGGTGATTGCCAAACTTCTATGTTCGTAGGTAGACGAGGAGATATCCGTACCAGGAATCATTTGAGGGGATGTAAAAGAGATGTTCATTGGGAAAGTCTATATTGACGAGAGAAATGGTGGTATTGGAAGGAAATGTCGTAATGAGTTCGTCAAGGATGAGGGATTTCTTTCTCTTGGGTGTTTAAAATTTGAGGTCATACTCTTGAAGGATGACGATCCATTGGAAAAAATTTCCATTAATTTTTCGGCGACTGAGAAAGTATTGCATGGGGTTGGAATCTGCTACGACCGTGGTAGTTTGAAGTAGGATGTAATGGTGTAGTTTTTGGACTGTGAGGATAAATGCAAGGGCAAGTTTCTCTTTGTGATTGTATTTCAAGGGTGGCCCTGAAAGGTTTTTACTAACATAATAAATGACATGCTCCCATTGATCATCCCCTAATTGGACAAGAACTCCTGCTACAGAGATGGCTAAGGCCGATAAGTAGAGGATATAGTCATGGTCATAGTCGGGTGGACTAATCAATGGGGCATTGGAGAGGGATGCTTTGAGATCATCAAAAGAAGTTTGGGCATGTTTATCCCATTGGAATGGGATATCATGATGTAAGAGGCGAAAAAAACCATGTGCCTGAGTAGCGTAATTGGGGACAAAGCGACGTAAAAATTTAGCTTTACCTTGTAAGCTTTGCAGTTGGCGTAAATTCAGAGGAGGGGGAATTTATGTGATGGATTGGACCTTGAGGGGGTCTACTGTGATATCGTGTTGAGAAACGATGAACCCAAGGAGGCATCCAATGGTGACACAAAATACACACTTGAGAGGGTTCAAGTAGATATTGTACTGACGACACCTGTGAAACACAATGCGTAAGTCAGCAAGATGTTGAGTGTGTTTCTTGGATCGAGTGGTGAGGTCGTCCAAGTAGGTGAGGATGATTTAAGCCAAATCATGAAATATGTATGTCATGGCATGTTGAAAAGTGGCACTAACATTTTTTAGGCTGAAAGGCATGACACGATATGAAAAATTACCCCAAGGTGTAGTGAATACTGTTTTGTATTGATTGACTAGGTGAATCTGAATTTGGTTGTATCCAGAGAAACCATCCATGAAGGACAAATCCTCATGGTCGGCACAATCATCGATAATTTGTTCGATAAAGGGTGTTAAATTATCTTTGGGACAGGCATGATTGAGATCACGAAAGTTCGTACAGATGTGGATAGTGCCCTATTTTTTGTTAATGGGGACGGGGCTAGAAACCCATGACATATATGCGATGGGGTATATGAACCCTGCAACACATAATTTGTCAATATTGGCTTTGATGACGGCCACTTTGGATGGGTGTAATGGACGTTTATTTTTTCATACAGGTGTGATATCAGGCCAAGTGTCTATACGGTGTTCAACAATAGAGGGACCAAGGTTGGGCATCTCTGTGTATGAACAGGAAAAGATGTTCCGATATTCTTGGAAGAGAGTTTTGTAAGCTATGAATTCTTCTGGAGAGAATGCGACACCTATGGTGATTTCCTCTATCATTCTAGATTTCATGGAGATATCGATTTTGACAGTGGGGGAAATTTTGGCCATGTTTCCTTCTTCAAAAGCGTCGAGGGTAGGTATAGGGTTATTGAACTAGTCTATATGCCTTGATGGGATAAAATATTTGGATACGATTGCATATAAGTAGTTTTGGTTAGGAGGTGGAAAGGTGTCCTATGAGAGAAAGAGCACTCAGTGATGGAGCGGATCCCATGGCCAATTAGGGGTAGTTAATTCCTCAAGTATGTCTTCATTGCAGTGGAATTGGCGAGAATATAGGGGATCTAGGGGAGTAACATTGGTGAATGTCATCGTGTGGTTGTCTTATGGTGGTGACAATGTAGAGGGGGTGTCACAAGGAGGTTGTGATGGTTTTCTCATCATAAACTAGATATAGAGGTATTGTGGGTTGAAAATGGTAGTCAGGCGTAAGATTCCCACGGGGAAATGAATGGGAGAATTGGGGGGATTTGGGGAAAAATCCTCCTCTAGTCTATCTATGAAACATGGAGGAGTGGTAAGTCCCTCAGTCTTGGGGGAGAATATATAAAAAATATCGAGAGAGGGAGTAGGGAGAACTACTAGCGTCTCTGGTGGTGAGGTGATGGGAGGAGTTTGAATAAGGGCCAATTGACGATGCCTATATTCAACAATCGTGGGACATTGGTAGGTGAAATGTGCTAGTGATTCACAGAGAGAGAAAGGGCATTGCATCCATTCATTGATTGAGGTCGTGACATAGTGGATGTCAGTGACTTGTGTTTGAGATGATGTGGATGGGAGGGGTTCTTGATGAAAACTCTGGCATACGACTACTAGAGTCTATCGAAAGTGAGGTAGTGTTAGGAAATGGTGGGTGTAATGGCCATACTTTGAACAGATGGTGCATGAAAATTTGGTTCCCAGACCTTCTCTACCTATAGTAGGGTATGTAGTGGCAGTAGTAGTAGGTGAACTGGAGGAAACAATGAGTCATGTCCTTTTCCGAGGGAGTTGAATTAAATTGCGTAGTTCGGGGAGGGACAGGCATTTTTTAGTGGAGTGTCCATATTTATTGCATAGTGCGCAAGGAGGTTGAACTCATGGGGGAAGTGGAGTGGTGGGATCTCTCTTATTTTTTCTACCCCTAGCTATAGCAGGGTTGTTAGTGAGTGGGGGTGGGGGTGGTGCGGTTGGAGTGAGAATTGGAATTTGCATCGATATTCCTTATGTTTGGGGAGGGAGGGATGGTTGAGGGACCATCTCAGGTGGACATAGATACCATATTGGGATTGCAAGCACCATATTAGGAAGGGTAAGCATTGCGGCTACCTGGAAGGATTGTACGCTCGGTGGGGGGTAAAATAAGGGGATTTGAGTAATGGCTTGGGGGACTGCCTCCCAAACTAGGATGTGGCCCTGGGGGAGAGCGTAATTAGGGACAGGGGGCACTGGAGAGTTCTCAAGGGGTTCCTGAGGAAGGAGCTCTGTGGCTAATGGGATGTCAGATAGTAATGATGTCTCTCTGGGAAGAAGGGTATCTCCAATTTCTGTTCCATTGGATGATATGACACATACTTGTGTTGAGGGATGTATGAGCAAAGGTGCTCCATGGTATTTCCCTAGCAAGGATGGGTCTTTTAAAATTATGGGACCCATCTCAATGAGTGGGTAGGTCTTGGGATTAGTGTGAATGAGAGGTAAGATATTATCGATGTTGGAGGAAGGGTTGGGCTCGTAATGTGACACTTGTCAATAGTGACAATATTCTCATTGTGGGGGAACATAATTGTGCTAAACACAAAAGAGGCCACAACCTTCATTGCATACATGTAGCTATGTCCAAACAAGATGTTGTAATCGAGCACAGCATCAATAACTTCAATGTCAATGAGGATAGTTTTTCCCCCGAGTTCAACGGGGACATTTTGCAAGAGCCCTTCGGGAGAGGATAGTCATCCCTCATAATCCCTTAGAGTAATGGAAGATGGTATGAGCTGAGGGGATCCAGGTTTCTGCCATACATTTTTGGACATGATGCATGTGGATTCCCCTTCATCAATAATGCAGTGTTGAACTGTGATGTTCTAGATTTTGATCGGGATTTCGAAAGCGACCAAAGCGGGGAGACGAGGTCCCCCACTATCATGATCAAAGGTGATGAGTTGAGTATTAGTAGGGTTGACTACCCCAAGATAGGAAAGTAAGGACTTCTGTTGAGTAGGACAAGTTTGAAGGACTTCTAAAACTAACATGGTGATAGGAGACTGTGCCAAGTCATCGACCAAGATGTAATTATGGGCCTCCCTATCTTGAGGGTTGTTAGACATTTTGTTGCAAGGGAATGCGAGGAATATGAAGGGGTGTTTCAGTATTAGGGCATGGAAACATCAAAGGTGGTCCAGTTGTGACTGGGGTTGATTCCAAGGTAGTGGGAGCAAAGTTAGGGGGTGCGCTGTATTGACAAATACACGTTTGTAGAATATCTTCTTCCTCGTTGGTGAGGAGGATAGTGTGATCTGTAGGAGTGCCTGGATTTGGATACTGTCCCATCTGGGGTGCGGTAGGATGTATCTCCTACTGAGTGTTCATCACCCCTTGGTGTGGAATGGGGTTTTGCAGTATGACAGGGGGTGGTTGTTATACATATTATTGTGGGGCCTGTTGAGGGGCAGGCGATGATGGGGGACGTGGTCCACTTCTGGATTCTTTCATCCATTTAAAGTCAACAATTTGAGGGAAATGGTGAGTATAATGGCCATACTCACCACAAAGGGCACAAGGGAAGTTTGTCTGGAGATTGTTGTTATTCTTTCCTTGGCGTTTGTTATTATTCCCCCCTTGGGGATTCTGTTTCCCCTGATTTGGGTTTCCCCTGACAGGTTGGTTCTATTGCGGGTGGTTTTGGTTCCCTCCTGGTCTTGGATTATTATTGTTTCATTTTTTTCCTTTCTTTTTGGAATTGTTCGATTGATGGGTCGGATTTTTCATATTCAGTTGTTCAAAATTTTGATATTGTTGAATGGGAGAGGGATGAACAAAGTTAGCCCCAGCGTGTGGATGTCTTTATGGTGGAGCCATGGGATGTGGGGGGGAAGGAAATGGAAAGTACATATTATTTGGTGGTAATGGTCTGTAAGGTATATAGGAAGGTGTGGTGCTTTCACTAGTGCTTAGGGTGTAAGCTGAGGTAGAGGGAGTACCAGAATGTGGTTGGGTTGTTGGGCATACTGTGGGTGTCGGTAGTGGTCCATTGATGGGTGGAGGAAGAGAAACATGGTAGGTTTGTTGATAAGGGGGGGAGGGGGGGGAGGATAATAAGGGGGTCTGCCATATGCTGATGGATATTGAGGTGTTCCATACATAGGTGGTTTTTGGAGGTGTGAATTTTGGTGTGTAGTGGTACCAATCAATCCATTTGCTGAGTGAGACATCCCAGGTTTGTCTTGGATGAATGGCATGGGTCTCGGGGTGTCAGGTAATACTGTATATAATTATCTTGGCTATGAGTAAATGAGTTCAAACTATTGGGCCTTGTCGATGTCTTCTTCTTCATATTGGGGGAAGGTGGCATCCACATCCTTGGAAAGGAGGGAAACAAAGTGATTTGAGAAACCAATTGAGGCATTGTTTCTTGGTGGCTTCAGCCTTTCATAGACTACGTCACCGACGCCATTCGTGAATGTGGTCAGTGATGTGTGTAGAGGAGGTTTGTTTAAACTTTGAGAGGAGTTTGAGACCATTGTCATGACATATTGGTAGTTGAAATATGGTCAAAACTTCTTTGGCCAAAGATTCAAAGGTCACATGGGACCCATATTTTTCTTCTACATACCACTTGGCTGATGGGCCAGTGAGTGTGCATTGAAATAATCTCAAGCAGATGAAATCATTCATGATTTTGTTTGAAGAGCACCATAAATGGAAGGTCATGATATGGTTGGCTGGGTCGTCACCCACTTTTCCTTCAAAATTGTGGATGTCTGAAGGGAGTTTGGTAGGCATTATAGGCCATGTAGGGTCATGTAATATAGGATCATTGGTGACTTTAGTCAAATCCAGTATGTTGAGGGAAGCCAAGTATGGAATATGAGGTGTCAATGGAGGGTTAATTCCCATCATGTTGGGAATGGTTTGTGTTCTTGACCCATGAGGAGGGTTAGTTCCTGCCATGGTGTGAGTGTTGTGTGTCCCTGACCCTTGAGGGAGGCTGGGTGGGGTTTTACTTCCTCCTGGGGAAGAAGTGTGCCCCCTACTTACTTGTAATTGAAAGTGGGTGGATAGTTGACCTTGGGAAGTGGAACCAAGAAAAGTGTATCCTAAGACAGAAGCACTCACAGGAGTGTGAGAAGGTGGAGCTGATGAGTTGGAAATACTATGAACTCCCCCTAGAATGGGAGGGAGATTGAGCAAGCATATGGAGTGACAGGGATTATGTGGGTCCCCTATGATGTCTGACTAGAAAAGTGGATGTGTGCAAATGGTGATGTGAGCAATAAATGAACAAGAGTCTTTGTTTATGATTTTTGGACCTTCACAATATATCTCACAATCGCATGTAATCACAAGAGAATCATACATAAATCAATTGATAAAGAAACATACATGTGGGTAGGTAGTTTTTGTCCACATGGAGAACAAAGGAAACAAAATGCTCGTGTCCTAAAAGACGCAACATCCTTCCTCTCAAATAGCACTGGACCTTCCAATAACACTCAACAGTGGGGTATGAAGCCACTAGAAGGGAAACTAGTGAAGGATGAAGTAATCAGTTATAATGAGGGGTAGAGTGTGCATATCCTGAAAGAGCTAGTGATATTTCCCAATGGCCACACAAAATATGATCAAGGTGAAATTGAAACCCACAATTTCCACTTGGGTAGATGTCCTAAAAATTTGGTCACTAGGTACCTCGGTCAAAGTGCGACATTTAGATTTTCGTCCTAAGAAATGGGTCATGGGTTGTATCCTGTCTAAGAGGTGGGTGCCTCAAGGAGGGATGCATAGAACAACCAGACCTCAGCCTTCGACCCTTCATGGGTATCTCCCTTCCTTATGGTGTTAGGAACACTTAACTTGGAGGATTTTAAAGTTCCCTATTTGACAACTTCTATTGTTTGAAGATGTGAGAGCCAGATAACAAGGAGTTATTTAGATGCCTATCCCCAAGATCCTACCTAGACTAAAATTTTCTTTTGGCACCTCCTATGGAGGAAAACTTAGTGAGTTTTTAGAAAAAAATTAGATGTGGTTGTTTGAGAGATTGGGGGTGTGAACCAATCTCATTGAAATTAAATGGGAGTGGATAGTTTCGTGAAGAAAAGGGTGAGGCATTTCAGAATCCCTTTTGGAGGAAGCTTACTTCAACCTCTATGTTTCAAGATGAAAACTATGTGAGTGAGTAGTGACTTTGTGTGTGAATAAGTGAAAGTGTGCCAAATTTTTAATGATTTAGGTGTCACCTTGCTGCATGTGGACTTCGCATGGTCCTTACAAGTCTTGATTACCTAATTAACTAAATTCCATTGGTACAACCTTGCAGAATTTTAAAGTCCCTAGAGAACTAGCATGTGGTCATATGGGTCCTTACTAATCCTTTAACTCCCTAGTGTGATTTAATCTAAGAAAGCTTCAACAACTATCCTAGATTGTGGACATGTGGGCATGTATGGGCCCATTACAAAACCTTTAAACTTCCCTATTGATTTAATCTAAGAAAGAAATTTCAACAAATATCCTATCTTTCTAGCATGTGGGCATGTATGGGCACTTACAAATTTAAGATGTGTTTGAAAAAGAAACTAATAGGAGTCTCGAGGGGGCTGTTGTCCTTTGCTAAAGATTTTGTCTTTAAGGGAGATGAAATTTTCCGTCAATCATTTTTCTGATTCTCAAGATCGCTTTGCGGCACGAGAGAAGAGCATACTCAAAGATTGGTGTTCAATTTTTGGTCCCAATGCAAGTAGTTATATGTGTGATATAGAATGCTTCCAACTTATCTTTAATCAAAGCAAGCCATCCATGTGGAAAAAATGAATGGAAAAAGAGGATAAATATGGATTTTAATCCCCTAAGTGCCTATTTTTTGACTAACCCTTCACGTGGAGAGGGAATATAAGTGTGGTGCATATTACAATCTGCATTGAATCAAACTTAACAAGGCTATGAGCCTCCAACAAATCACAAAAACCCTTACAATGTATGATTTTCTGGACAAATGTGTGGGTCGCAGAGTAGACAGAGGCGCATTGGGAAGCAATGCGCAAATGGAAAATGACCTTTTGGTGCAGTGTGCATAATGTGCTGAGAAACATAGTGGGTTTGGTGCACATGCTCGGAAGCCACGACTGTGGGTTAAAAAACCCATGCACTTTCTGTTACACAGCCATGAAAGGAATTTCAGATGAAATTCTCTCAACTCAACTTTGAATTTAGCTTTTTGTAGGCAAGCATGGTCTGGTGATGGTTTGTGCAAGTTAAATAAACCAAAATGAAGTTCTCAAAAAACCCAAATGGGGAGGAAATTGATACCTATCCCCAGTGGAGTCACCAATCTGTTGCGTCTCTTTCGTCACGTAAATGAGAAAAATCAAGATGCTTACAAGCCCAGTTGGTTTAGCTGGGTAGGACAATAGTGAATGCAAGAGTTAGAAACATCAAGCACAATAAATAAACAAATAACAAAGTTAGTATCAATATAGGAAACTAAACTAGAGTGCATAAGAGAAATAGAACAAAAATTAAACAACATGCATGCCACCAATGGATAATTTGTATTAGTGAGAAAACACCAAAGAGAAAGGGAACTTATGGGTACCCTCTTCCTCCAAGGGAGGGCTCTTGAACCCCCAATGATTAATCTCTTCTTGCAAGTAACAAACTAGAAGAAAATGGTAAAGAAAATCCAAAGCGCATTCACTCAAGAGGTGATATGAATGGCCAAATGAAATGATGCTTGTATGCTCTTGATGAGAAAAGAGGATTCCCCAAGAGAATATAGGCAGCATAACAATACAAATGAATTCCCTAAAAATATAGTGCACCCATGGCCTCCTTTTATAGAAAATATTTGAGGCATTATTCAACCAATCCTTAGTGTGAACAAGGGACTCTTTAGGGAACCCTTAGGTCTTTGACCAGCCCCCCACTTAGATTTAGCTCGGATTTGGGTGTCAAATCAACTTGGGAGATGAACCAGAAGTGGGTGGAAGGCCGAACAAAATCATAAATGCGTCGTTCTAAGGTGTGTGTGGCTTTTTGCATCCACAGTCTTGCATCGGGCGCATATGCACTTTTTCGGCGTTATTCGACTGTCGCATGTGCATGCGTTGCCTTTGTATCTTTTGCGCATGTTGATTTTTTAACTAGTTGTATAGTTTTGTGCCCTTTGGAAATGATTTTTTTGAAGTTGTGGGTGGACTAATGGGTGTTTGAAGATGCTAGATTCCTGTAACCATTTGTGGATGAAATTCCAGTGATAACACCCCCACAACAGAAAAATTGTCACCATCGACAAAATTACACATTATGAGCCTAACCACTCCGCCAACATCGATAACATCTTACCTCTTTTCCGTACTAGCTCATATTCTTATTCTCTCATTGACATGGGCCCTGACATTTTTATGGACCCATCCTTGGTGGGGGCATACCATGGAGCACCACCTCTCATACACCCTTAAGCACAAGTGTGTGTCGTATCTTCTAATGGAACCGCCACCAGAGACACTATTACTCCCACTGAGGCCACTCTACACCTCGACGTTCCATGAGTTGAAGAAATATTACCTCGAGAATTCCTTGATAACCCTACTGCACCACTTATCCCTAATTCCCCCCCCCCCTCCAGGGAAAATTTTGGTTTGGGAGACAATCCCTCAAGCCATTACTCAAATTCCCTTCTTCTACCCGCCACCTCAAGTTCAATAATTTTAGGTAGTCGTGATGCTTACCCTTTCCAACATGATTCTTTCCATCCATGTATGTTATCTAAACCCACCCACGATGGTTCCTCAAATATCTCTCCCTCCTTAGCCCGAGGGAATATTGATGTAGATTCCAGTATAGGCTCTGGCCACACCACCCTCATCCCCAACTACCATCACAATTGCCACTATTAGGGGAATATGGAAGAAGAAAGAACCCAAAGCTCCAATTACTCCACGAGTTCAAAATCCTTGCGCACTATGTGAAAGAGAGGGACACCCCACTAATAGATGTCCTACTCTTCCCGAGTTACACAATCTGATCCAACTACCTCGAAAAACCACATCACTCACCGCTTCTCCAAGAACGTCTAGTACTATTACTGCATCCTCCATTGCAAGCAGTAAAGGGTTGTGAACCAAATTTTCTTGTGCCATCTGTTTAGAATATGGCCACTACACTTATCATTGCCCAACTCTACCTCAATTTTTCCAGACACTAGTTGCAGTGTGCCAAAACTTTCAACAAGAGCCCTCTCTTCCACCACTTTCTAGTCCTCACATCACTGACATTCATTATGTCTCTTCATTAGTCCTTGAGAAAATGAGATTCTCTTGCACTCTTTGTGACTCACTTGCTCACTTCACATGTGTCCTTTGATTTTTTCATACCGACGTCATCATTCAAACCCTATTCAACCCCATCCTACCACCTCACCACTAGTCCTGCACTCTCTAGATACTGTCAAAATTACCTCCCTTGAACTTGAGTCACTTCCCATCCCTCCATGGTTATTAGATCGATTGTATAAGGATATCCCCCCGAATCCTCCCAATTCTATGATAAATTTCCCCCATGAAATCTTGGCCCCTACCATGATTTATCACCCATAATATCTAGACATTTGGTTTATGTCAAGCGAGCCATCACACCCTATATGCGATATCTCCTCTACATCTTCACCACTTAAGGGAAATCACCCTTTGAAAATCACCCATGTCACCTCCCTGGATCCCCTGTATTCTCACATTTTCCATTGCGATGAATATATCCTGGAGGAGCTCACTACCCTTGATTTCCCATGGAATGTGGTCCATCATCAAGCAATTTTTCTCTCATAGGAAACCTTTGACCCTCCTAGATAAGCCTCCATATGTGTAATAGAAAACAAGGATTTTATTCCCTCAAGGAATATAGACTGGTTCAACAACCCTATCACTTCCCTAGATTCTTTTGAAGAAGGAAACATGGCCAATATCTCCCCCATCATCAAAATCGTCATTTCCATCAAACCAAGAATCATAGAAAAAATCACCATTGGCACCGCACGCTCCCCTGAGGAACTCACAACTTACAAATATCTCTTTTAGGAATATCATGACATTTTTGCCTACTCATATACAGAGAGTCCTGACCTTGATCCTTCTATAGTCAAACATCGCATCGACACATGGCAAGATATTGCCCCAGTTCGTCAAAAGTAGCACCCCCTTCATCCATCCAAAGAGGCGGCTATCAAAGCCGAAATTGACAAGTTACATGTTGTTGGTTTCATTTACCCCATTGAGTATACCTCATGGGTTTCCAATCCTATCCCTGTTAACAAAAAATAGGGTGTTATTCACATCTACACCGACTTTCGCGATCTCAACCATGTTTTTCCCAAGGACAACTTCACAACCCCTTTCATTGAACAAATTATTGATTATTGTGCCAACCACGAGGCTTTGTCCTTCATGGATGGGTTCTTTGACTACAATCAAATCCAAATCCATCCAACAGATCAGTATAAAACCATTTTTACTACCCCATGGGGTACATTTTCTTATCGTGTCATGCCTTTTGGACTCAAGAACGTAGGTACTACGTTTCAACGGGCTATGACTTATGTTTTCCATTATATTTCTCACATCATCCTCACTTATTTGGATGACCTCGCTACTCGATCCAAGAAATGAACTCATCATTTAGATGACTTACACATCTTTTTTCAACGATGTCGCCAGTACAATATCTGCTTGAACCCCCTCAAATGTGTATTTTGTGTCACCACCAGACGCCTTCTTGGGTTCATTGTCTCCCAACACGGCATCATGGTGGACCCCCTCAAGGTACAAGCTATCACATAAATTACACCACCCAAGAATTTATGCCAACTACATGGATTATAAGGAAAAGCTAACTTTTTATGTCACTTTATCCCAGATTATGCCACTCTTGAGCATGGTTTCCTTCGCTTACTATGTCATGATATCCCATTTCTATGGGATGAACATTCTCAAACTACTTTTGATGATTTAAAAGAGGCCCTATCCAATTCCCCTTTGATTAGTCCTCCATACAATGATCGCGATTACATCCTCTACTTATCAGCGTCAACCATCTCAGTAGTAGAAGTCCTCATCCTAGTAGGGGATGATGGGTGGGACCAGGTCATTTACTACATCAGTAAAATATTTCAAGACCACCCTTGAAATAAAATCATGATGAGAAACTCACCCTTGCAGTTTTACTCGCAGTCCAAAGCTATGACACTATATCCTACTTCAAATTACCAAAGTCGTAGAAGATTCCAACCCCATGCAGTACTTTCTTGGTCGACGATAAATTAATCCTTTAGGATTACAATCTAGAATTATCAACTCCTAAAATCATGAAAGTGCTCATCCTTTCCGAACTCATTACACATTTTCCATCAAACGCTAAAGCTTCACCTGTCAATATGGATTTTCCCGATGAACACCTATTCTTCATCCCCTCTGATGACCCCTAGTATGGCGACCTTCTCGTTTACGTTCGAACACAAAATTTTGGGTCTCACCTCTCTCGAGATGATATTCAATGCATTATCCAACATACCCCTCGATACCTCCTCATCGGATATTTCTTATACCGACATGGGGTCGACACCATTCTTCGTTGATGTCTAAACATCGACGAACCTGACAGAGTCTTGAATGATTTCCATAGTGACGCTTGTGGAGGCCACCTCTCGAGTATGTCCACTGCCCAAAAATTCATTCCAATGGGCTACTTCTGGCCCATGTTGTTTCATGATTGCATCCACATTGTCAAGCAATGTGACAAATGCTAGCTCTATGAAAACAAAACATGAGTGCCACCCTCTCTTCTACATCCAATCATCACCTCCGACCCCTTCTGCAAATGGGTCATAGAATTTATGAATTACAATCCTCCATATAGTAATGGACACAAGTACATCCTCATGGTCATGGATTACTTTACAAAATGGGAAAAATCCATGCCCACTTTCAACAATACCATTGACACAACAACACATTTTTTCTTCAACTATGTCATTACCCATTTCAGATTCCCACTACAATTAGTATCTAATCATGGTAGACACTTTGAGAATGACATCTTTGTATAAATATCCTCAAAGTTAGGCTTCTCCCATGAGTTTTCCTCCCCATACTACCATCATTCCAACATACAGGTTGAGGTTGTCAACAAAGTCCTCAAAATAATGCTACAATGTGATGTCAACAAACATTAGACCAACTGACATCATATGTTGTTTTCAACATTAAGGGATTATCACAGGGTAGTAAAAAATGCCACCAATTTTACACCATTCCACCTCATCCATGGGATCGAATCCACCCTCCCTATCGAGAGAAAAATTCCCATGTTACGCACTGCCATCGAGTTATTACCTGACACTGCTCCAATGGAGAAACTCTTGTTGGCCTTAGATTCGTTGGATGAAGATTGTTGATCTTCATTACAGAACAACGAGGCAGCTAAAAAATGGTCCAAATCCACCTTTGACCACCATGTCAACCTTTGTTCATTTAATGAAGGAGATCTCGTCCTAGCCTACTATATCTCCCACAATACTCTCGGCCATGGGAAATTTGAATCATTATGGAATGGACCCTACATTGTCCAACACTGCCTCACTAAAGGAGCATACATCCTGGCCTCTGTAGAAGGCTATCCTCTCAAAGAACCCATCAACGGGTTGTAATTAACGAAGTTTTATGCCTGAGCATAGCCATTCTACCTTAGGATTTTTCTTTGTACATATTTTTAGAGTTTTTAATCTTCTTTTTCGCCACTACTCCTCATGTCTGATCTACCATTTGTGTTATTGATAGATGCATCTTGCATCGGCCTACCACATCGGTTATGATGATGGTGCTAGCCGTTGGACACAAAATCTTTCTTTGGCTGCTTGGGGCCTCTATACCCCCTCACATGAACTGCTCTACTTCAACGACATATGTTTGGGCTCAACCACTAACAACCAAGAAGAATACACCACCGTCATTGGTATCCTGACCGAGGCCAGTCACTGCCACATTTGTCACCTTATCATTTTATTAGATTCCTGACTTGTCATCCTGCAGCTCAACAATATATATCATGTTCACGATCCTTGCCTCTTTCACAAATACCTACAAGTTAGACTCTTATCTCGAAACTTTGATTCAATCACATTTACACACATTCCAAGACAATTTAATCAAATAGCATATAATATGGATAACCTAGTGTTAGATTGGAATTTATCACATCAAAACATCATCACATATACATAAAGCATCAAACATATGTCACAACATATAGATTAGACATCATAAATCATCAAAAACATAAACACATCAAGACATAAAAAGAGCCAATCATATGTATCCATATATATATATATATTTATATATCCTCCAAAAATGTCATAAATGTTTACAATATACATATCACATAGTCCAGTGAGTCCCTTCACCCCTATAAGTACAAAATGGGTACCCCCTACCCTATACAAAATGGGTATCAACTACCCTGTACAAAATGGGCTCATAAGCCTATACAAGTATAAAACATCGACACTCATGGTGCCCCCAGAGATCCCCTCCCCCATGTCCTCTTTCAGTTTTAGGTGCCCCACTAGCTAGGGGCCCTCTAGGTATAGTGGGAAACTGACCCATCATCGCTACCCTTGCTATAGCTTCTCGGCAGATCAAAGTTCACCACTCCGTCGAAAAACCTACACATTTATCCAGGACCCTCTCATCCTGGATGTGGGCCCACATACCCTCCAACACACCCTGTAGGACCCCCTTGAATTGTCAATAAAGGTCCTCCATCCCCCCTTCGGCCTTTTCCCACAACTCACGCGTTGGTCCAACACCAACATCATCTAGTCTACGTCTTTGGCCTACCCTCAGATCATGTGTTGTTATAACA
Organism: Picea engelmannii; assembly: GCA_009831015.1. Taxonomy (NCBI): domain Eukaryota; kingdom Viridiplantae; phylum Streptophyta; class Pinopsida; order Pinales; family Pinaceae; genus Picea; species Picea engelmannii. The sequence goes on along the minus strand of ML778092.1, from coordinate 399,240 downwards.
CCAACATCATCTCACCTGCACCTCTGTCGTACCCGTAGCTCTGCTCACGACAATCATGCTAGTTCCTGGCAAGATGACTCCCTAACCATCTCGGCCTCATGACCCCACATATGAAAAAAAAACACCAAAGGTAGAGTCAACATCCATATATACATAATCATATGATATGCTATCAAAATCAGAAAACATAAATACATAAACATACCTCTCTGATCCCAAACCACCCCAGGAAGTAGCATCATGTCAGGATCATGACGGTATTCCATACCACTGTATGGATACCATAGTATCAGCTATGGCATATGATTCCACACGCGTGCCACATTAGGCATAAATTGATGGCCACCCTCTCCTCCCCCGTGTCATGCCCATGTCATGCCAGCACATGGGCCCACCACATCAGACGTGGCTCACTCGACCTTGAAGGTGCTAACAAAATCCTCGAGCGCAAAAGGGGCACCCTCTCCAAAAACATGGCCAGCAGGATTGACCCAAACACAAAGTCACACAAGTCGGTGTTCTGACACCGGTGAATCTACCCCATCATCCTGGAGTGCAACATCAGGCCCCAGGAAAAATGGTCCTCATCCAGGATCCTCTCCACAATCCTTAGATGACCTCATGTGATCCATTGAGTTTACAAGGATTCGTATATCATCACTACCATGGCGACGATGCACTGATTCAATATCTCATCAATCGCCTTAATACGAACGAATGAATCCAACATCGGGTTCAGTCTCGAGCAGTGGAGACATGCTAAGTTGACCAATCTCTCATCCCCTGACAGCTGGGGGTCAGCAGGAAGGGACATTCCCCAGAATGGGAGCCTGGTCAGAAAGTACACATCCTCCACAACTAAGAGTGTCAATTGTTGTCCCCTAACAATGAAACATTGTATATCAGTGCTCCACATAGATATGATACACTGTATTAGTAACTCTTGCAACTGTATCAAGGGCCAGTCGAATAACTTGAGCAACCCATAGGCTTCCAAGTGTCTTCAAACACCTAGTTTCTCTATCACCACCTCTCAGAGACACTCCCAGTATCACTCTCTCCAATGGACTAGAATAATTCTCTCCTATCACACGATGATCACCTGCATCCACATAAAAACACTTGGTCAACCCTCATCATCCATAAAAAACATAAACAAATTCAAAATTTCAGACCCCCTTAGAATTGCATCCAATGCGTAGATTTCACCCACACAGGTGCGCACATGTGTGCACTTGTTCTTTGCACAACTATGCACTAATGTGCAGCTGTCTGAGAAACAGTTGTGCATCATTGCGCAACTGTCACCCTGACAGGTGTGCACACATGTGCACCTATCCTCTACACAATTGTACACTGATGCACAACTATCTGAGAAACAACTACGCATAGTGCACAACTGTCATCTTAATAGGTGTGCATATCATGAATGCCTATATTTCCCTCCCCCATTCCCTCATGCGCAATTGTGCCAAGCACAACTCCACATTATGCGCAGGAGATGGAATTATACCCGCGCATCTATGCACAGGTATTCTTCCTTCTCCTATGCATTAGTGGGCTCACCCCTAACAACTACCCTTGTACGACCATCCGTACACCCCTTAAATCAAAACTACAAAATTCACACTATGTAGGTGATCCAGGTGGATATCGGTCGACACCCACATTTTCCAACTGGCTGAAAACAATTTTCTGGCAATTTTGGTAATTTATTATTTTTAGCATTTTTGACTTTCGAAGCCGTTTTGAGGCCCTAAACGATGATTTTTGGGAAAATAGGTTTGAAATATATAATTTCCTTTCATATTGCACCTAAAATGAATCTCCTTGATGATACCTTTCCAACGGGCTATCATACGCCTAAAACGAAGATCGTATGCAAAAGTTACGACCCTAGGAAGTTGATGTACTAACTTACCCAAATGGGATCCACATGACTTTTGGCGCTTCATCTCCTAGGGTTAGGTTTTTGAATGTCTAGGGTTTTTGGCATTCATGCTTAGTGTAAAAAGGCCTTCAAAGCCTCATTGTAATCATCTTTTTTTGAATGAATTCAACCATCACATCTCTTCTCAGAGATAAGCCGCTACCATTCCAACAAGCTTGTTTTCGTTGCATTTTATAGTTTCAAATTATTTCATTATTGAATAGAAAACCAGTTTTATTGTATCTCTATTATTTTGTGTTAAGAACCTATTAATAATCTGTATTCATTTCGTTCTAATCATAAAATCCAGATCAGTGGTATCAGAGTGTTATGCTCCTTGTTGTCTTAATGCATGTCCGCAACAAGGTCAGAGTACAAGGAGTTGGGTCTTGAGCTTGTTTCTCTTGAGCACAAAATATCTCGCACTCCCAAGAAACCTCTCATGGCAGGAGAAAATAAAGATGATGGGACAAGAGATCCTTTCAAGCTATTGATTAAGGAATCCCTCATGCAACAGAGGAACGAGATGATGAATAATTTTGTGCAAACCCTTCGGTGGCTACCAACAGGTGCCACATATTCTTTGAGTGGAGGCACCGCCCCCTTCAAGGTACAGATAAACTTTGATATTCCTATATTTGAAGGTCATATAGACACAAATGTTGTAGACAAGTGGTTGAATCTGCTAGAAGGGTATTTTTCTGTCCACAACTTTTCGAATAAATAAAATAATACATTTGCGCTCCTCAAAGTCGTTCCCCATGTCAAAGATTGGTGGGAAACTTTCTGTGAGAAAAAGTAAACAGAGGAACCCTCATTATTTACATTCAAAACCACTTGGGAATCCTTCGAGGATGTTATTAAGGAACAATACTACCTTTTGGCATAGAGGTAGACCCGGGGTTCAATGTTATAATAGCGCACCAACAAAACCCTAACTACTGGCCCTTTCGACAACACCTACGAAGCAAATGGAGTCTCACCCGAGGTAGAGGTAGGGCTGGTTGCAAGACTCAGGTGTTTGTAACCTTAGTTGGGACACAGATCTATGATTATATCACTTACATAGCACTTAGCATCAATCAATCATCAAGATTTGACCCTTATTACACTTCATAGGTAGCACAAATCATCGCATCATACACTTATATTAAGGGTATCTTAGTACTTAGCAACAGTAAAATGATTAAGATCTAGTAGATCAACACGAAGCATCTTCTTGCATAGTAGATTCAATATTTAGACACATCTGATGAAGCACAAAGCATAAGCATATCCATCCAACCATATCAAGCACTTAGCAAAAGAAAAAATAAGCACATTGAGTCAAAGCACAAAGAATAACACATGGATTTATGTGGTTCACCCCCACCCTGGGGCTACGTCCACCAACTCTTCTTATTTATTATCGTCTTCAATAGGTTACAAGCACAGAGCCATAAAAACCCTACTGCGCATAGGACAAAAGATCTTCGTAGCTTTATAGATCCTTCTTTTTTGCGGTACAACACAAAGCCTGCTACAACTACTTACAGTGACTTGCACTTAGCTTTTGCAAGTCTCATATAGGCACTAAGCCCTTACAAATCTTACTTGTAGTTAGCATACATCACATAGAGATACTCCTGTTACTACTAGTCTTGCCTATCCTTCTATTTATACATACAAAAGTAGGCTTAAGCGTGGGTAAAACCCACGAGCCGACATCCCTTTCTCATTACATATTCCCAAAACCCAAAATGGGCCCAAAAGTGGGCCAAGATCTCATGATCTATGCTTTGCCTGGTGCTCCCTCTTTGACAGGATGTCGAAGTCTCCAAAATGGTCAAATATGACCAAGTGTTCCCAAAACTTGGTCAAGGGCCAACATTCCCCCAACACTCACCTGTGACTCGTCTCGAGTCACCCTAGTCTGATCAATTCTACCTCGAATGCCTCGAGCTTGGCTCGAGTTCCTTTGACCTGCTGCTATGACACAGCCTCTTGCTCGATGAACTCCTGGATGAGTGCATCATTTAATGTTCCATCGAGGCGCTTCTCTACTACGATGAATACCTATTCTAACTCTGTTCCTTAGGTCTCGATCTCTTAAAATAACATGCATGCCTTATCCTGCATGGGTTGGATTCGCTGAGTGACTTCCATTACTCTACTTTGAAGCGTGTGAATCCGTTGTTGGGCGGTGTGCTTCTCATGAGACTGCTTCATTCTCTCTATAGGTTCTAGGGCCTTCAACTACATCTATATATTTTTAGCTTCATGCTTCGCCTCCTGGAGTTGTGACTCCAATTTATGCAATTCTGGATTCTCGGTTAGGTTCTCATATATCTGTGCACTTTTGCTACTTAACTATTTTCATTCCTTAGTGAGTGATTTAATCCATTCGATTGTGCTCCAGGCAGTCATTTCTCGTTGGTCACGCACTTCTTGTGGGGTATGTGGTATGGTATGAAGCTCTAATTCCACGACTCTTTGTTGAAGTTGCTGAATAACTTCAACAAGCTTCATCACTTGTCATTCTATGGATTCTTCTGCCTTCTTCTCTACACCGATAACAAAGAGAAATTATTTGTTGACTACTTCTTCAATCCCTATCTGCTTCACAAGAAGCTTCTCTTTCTCTTTTTGGATCCTCACTCTGGCTTCTTCAAATTTCACTTGAAGAGTGTCCTTCTCTTGTTGCACAGCTTGGAGTTGTTCAATGATTTCCTCCTATGCTTTATTTAAGGCTTGGGTGGCATGCATTGTTTCTTCCTGTGTTGTCCAAAGGCATACTTCAACTGTGTCAACAATCTTGCGGAGTTGACCTAGTTCATATCCCTCTTCTGTTGTTCCTTATGGTAGGGGCATAGTTGAGACTGCGCATCTAGACTGAAGTGCCTGCTACACTCCTTGGAGCTCGATCTCAATTCTATTGTACATTGTCTCTTGCCTAGCTTCTTTCTTTTCTGCTATCTCTTCTATATCTTCATTCATAGATGCGATGAGGAAACTAAATTCATCTGGAGTGAGTGTGGTCTGTAGCTAAGTTATGGGTGATTTCGATTTCTTCCGGGAGGAAGGTTCCAGAGGCGAGCCCTTCCTCTTCTTTATGAGTTCTACTTCATCTTCTGGTCTTTGTTAGAATTAATATAAGTATTCACCATTACCTCCTTGGTCTGGTGTAATGGAAGCCTTCCTCACAGATAGGTTGTTTATATCCTGGACTTCCTCAGCCTTCCTCATCTTCTTTGTTTTCTTTGTCTTACTGGGACCAGGTGTATCTTGTGCAGCTTCTGGGATGTTGAGGTCAGACATTTCTACGAGATCTGCTAAAACAAGGAGGTCTATTAACCATTCCTTGGTGATCTCTTCCAGGTCTTCTTCTGTCAGCTTATAATAAGACTGAAGTTGTTCCTTGTGCTCATTAGCGCATGCTGTAATGTATATGAAATGGTGGTCCATGTTGAACTTCATCAAAGGTTGAAACAGGTATAAAGTATTTGGGGTCATGCGAGGCTCAGATTGAATGGTGAGCTTCAACTGGGTGTAGTAGGTATGCAAGAGGACATTGGATTTCCATTGCTTATTCATATCATTCGAGTACCATAGTGTACTGAACTTTGTGGTCAGTGGTTCAAAGGGGTCGATGTCTAGGAAGGTTGCACCTTTCGGTAGCTCCCATGCAATGAAAGATATAAGTATCAAGAGCCAGCTGAAATGGAATTCATGCCCCTAATCCTAGGCTTCTCTGCAGCCAATTTCTAGTTGATTCACCAGGTACTTCACCCAGTTCATCTATAGTCCCTCTGCACACTTCCTTGCGAGGTCGATTCTTGCATACCAACTTCCCTACAATCAGTTGACAGGCGAGGTGCACTATGCTACTTTCAATAGAAGATACCTTGTAGCCTCACATGCCTTTCTTAACATCTCCATAATCTTCTTTGATCTTATGAGCAAGAGAACGGTCCACGTTTTTTCTAGGATAGTAATCATGGGGATCAGGGCCTTGAATGCTAAGGCCTGTGACCTGATTGATCAACGCTATATCAACTGTTATCAGACGATTTCACCATAATTACCCTCCATGGTAACTCACCAGCAGCAAATTCACACAAGAATTCACCTCCTGGTGTCTACGGAAGTGCGGTATCTTCATAATGTTGAGTAGAGTGGACTGCGTAAGGTTCATCATCCATTGCTGAGGGACGATCTTCAAATTCTTTCCCTTGGTTCTATTTAGGTACTTGTATGGGGCAAGCATGATGTAAAATTTACGATCCCCTAGGTTGAAGTCACTAAAATTGAATGCTACAATCTTGTCTTGATCTACACGGACTGTGTGAACCCCTTTCAGAAGGTACGCAGTGAATAGAGTGTACTCAAAGTCTCTAGGCACACTGTCTCTATTGATCGCACCACTCAAAGGTGGTATGTAAGAAGGTAGGATGGATGGAACCAACTTCACATTGTCCATATCGTTTTTATGTTTGGTTCTTATTTGTGCACCAGCTCGAGATTTTCTTGCTCTATCAGTCGACAGGGAGGCTTGCACTCCTCTCCATGGATGATTTTAGGGGCTAAATTTCGCTCATGGACTAATTTTCCATAGTTTTTCCAAAAACAAGATTCACTATTTTAAAAACAATTTGCCCAAATTCTATAGGATAAAATTATTTTACCTTAAAAATCACCAAAAACTTATGAAAACTATACAAAATCCTTAGAAATTTGAATATTTTTACAAAAATATCGCCAATCATTTATAGTTGGCATATGAAGAATTAGTGAGATTTGCCAAGGTTTCTACATTTTAAAATAAATTTCCATCCTTAAAATCATCCCTGCTCCTCTCTTCGATGATGCCTATAAATCTATAGACAATCCTCTCTCTGACATGACTCTTTCAGCTCTAAGGCTAGCGAGTACCTCTCTTACAGATTCTTCATCTATGCTAAATTTGTCAGACATATACGCTCAGGATCAATATATCAGGTTCTTGAGGTAACATAGGTATTATAAAGAGTAAGAGTGGAGTAATCATTGTTCACAATTCATGTAGATTGCGAACTCGAATTCATAATTATCAAAAGTGTCTTCCATGCATGGCGCGATGGAATAAGTAAGTAACTCTGTAACAGATCATTTGTAACAGATATGGGGCTTCATTAAATCTTTTTCTATCCATTATGGAATGGTATAATGGTCTGGTGATGAGCCATCAATTCTTTTCAATCCGTTCAGAGTGGCAGTCAAATGGATATATTGGCTTCCAATGGCTATATTGCTTCACCATGGCGAAGTGACCCATGTTGTTGTTCTGATATCCCGTAATTTTACAAGTTTTCTTTCTGAGAGGTTCCCTCTAGAACCCTCTATAGCTTGTCGATCTTAGCTCTCTTTTTACTTAGCTTCCTAGCCTTCTTCCCTGTGAGCTTCGTCTCGGTAGTTCTTTTCCTATTCTGATTTTCCTTGGGCATAGTCACTTCACACTGCTAAGGTTCTCTCCCAATACTAAGGGGTACTACCTCGTCTGTATCTGATAGAGATACTCCAATCCAATGTGAGTTCCCTAATGATTTTGCAGCTTTGACATCTGGGCTTCTAGTGTCAAATGACTTCGATTTGTTCTCCTGTTATTCAATCAACTGCGTGATCCTTCAGGTCATGCAATCTTTTAACTCTTGTCTCTATTGTTCTAAAACCTTTTATTCTTCCTTCTCCCTCGATTGATCTCTTTCAATCTAAGGTTTTCCAAGTAACATAGTAAACGGGACACTGTCCTCAATAAATTTAATAATCTCAAAGTCCTCCTTTGTCGAAGTTCCATTGACAATCATAGGTATTTGAGCGAGCCTTCCACATAGGTTTACTAGATTTCCTCTGAATAAGATTATTCCTCCTAGGGAAGGGATCATAGAAAGTTTTCCTATAGCTTCCCATGTTTTTTCTAGCATAATATTCATCTGTGTTTCTTCATCAAGAATACAATCAATGTCGAAGTCCCTTATTCTTGCTTCGATGCATTCTTTTTATTTAAATATCTTGGATAGATTAGCATTTCAGTGATCATTCAAGGTGTCTTTCATATGTAGCAATACCTTCTCTAATTATTTCTGAGGTTCTGGCTCTTTTGAATCTTCCTTAGGGTATTCTTTATTTAGATTCATTTTTTCAAGCTTAGCAATCATTCTAGGGAAATCCAACACTTCATGGTCCAAAACTTTGCAACAAAGACAACTAGGTCTACCATTAGGGCATTCCTTAGCAAGATGGCCTGGTCTTCTGCAACTATAATAGAGGGTTATTCCTCTCTTTCTTTTAAATGATCCCCAACCTCTTGTGTACTGCACACTAGGATCATGGTAGCTAACCTGCAAAAAATTCTTTCTAGGATCCTGCATACATTTGTTAGTCCAAACATTCTTTCTATGCATAGGTATAACATATCTATCATTATGCTTATCATATATATTTATATCAAACTTTCTTTCATCGATCAGAACCCTATTTTTTAAGCTAGGACAGACTCTATCAAATATACCTAGATCCATGCTTTAGAAACAAAATTTTCCACTTATCTTACTTTCAATCAGAGAACAAATATTCTAAATCTAAAAACTTTGAACTATTATTACCTTTATTAAAGTATAGATATTATAGATCTTACCTCTTTTCTATATAAACTTCCACTTTTACCTTTCTTAGAGAACAAAGCATTTAGATCTCGCTTCTTTTCTTCAGATCTAGCCTTCTCTTTTCATCACAGAGATTTTTAGATCAAGTAAAATACTGTGCACTAGGGCACAAATTCACGCACAGAGCCCCCATAGTTTCCATTCGAATCTTTGCACAAAGCTTCTTTTCCCTTAGTTCCTAGCAATCAAAGTTTCAAGTCCTAGAAACAAAACCATTTTTTGGCACAGGGAAAGACCCGAGGTTCAACGCTATAACAACACACCAACAAAACCCTAACTACAGGCCCTTTCAGAAACACCTGCGAAGTATATGAAGTCTCACCCGAGGTAGAGGCAGGGGTGGTTGCAAGAATCAGGTGTCTGTAACCTTGGCTGGGACACAGATCTTTGATTATATCACTTACATAACACTTAACATCAATCAATCATCAAGATTCGACCCTTATTACACTTCACAGGTAGCACAGAGCATCACATCATACACTTAGATTAAGGGTATCTTAGTACTTAGAAAGAGTAAAATGATTCATATCTAGTAGATCAACACTAAGCATCTTCATACACATCAGATCTAATATTCAGACACATCTGATGAAGCAAAAATCATAAGCATATCCATCCAACCATATCAAGAACTTAGCAAAAGAATAAATAATCACACTGAGTCAAAGCACAAAGCATAACACATGGATTTACGTGGTTCACCCCCACCCTGGGGCTATGTCCACCAAATATTATTTTTTATTATCATCTTCAATAGGTTACAAGAATGGAGTCATAAAAACCCTACTGTGCATAGGAAAAAATATCTACACATCTCGCTAGATCCTTCTTCCTTGTGGTACAAAACAAAGCCTACTACGACTACTTACAGTGACTTGCACTCATCTTCTGCAAGTCTCATATAGGCACTAAGCCCTTAAAAATCTTACTTGCACTTAGCATAAATCACATAGACATAGTCCTACTACTACTACTCTTGCCTATACTTCTATTTATACATACAAAAGTAGGCTTAAGCGTGGGTAAAACCCACAGGCCGACATCCCTTTCCCATTACATATTCCCAAAACCCAAAATGGGTGCAAAAGTGGGTCGAGATCCTGTGATATCTACTTCAACTGATGCTCCCTCTTTGACAGGTTGTTGAAGTCTCTAAAATAGTAAAATATGACCAAGTGTTTCGAACACTACCCTTTCTAAAGTTATGATGACTTGTATACCAAATGGACCACACTGCGGCAAGAAAGAGACCAAGCAGTGCTAGATTTCACAAATATCTTCCATACCTTACGCACCAAGTTGGGTATCAAATATTTGGAGCGACTTTTGGTGCTCAAGTATCATGGTGCTCTGCATAGATAGATCCATACCGAAATGGAAATTCTATACATATCATCCTTGGGCGCGACCTACCGATATGTCATCAAAATCGAGTAGAAGCTCAAACAAAATACGCGACAGTTTGGGCCTGGTAACCCCTCACAAAAAAAGACAGGAAAGGGTGACCCCAACCCATAGAACAAAGGATAGAGAAAATATGAATGGTATCAGGACAACCTGTCTAAGATATAAGTAAAGAAGGACACCTGAAAGACAAAGAAAGATACTGGGAAGTGGTGCGACTTCCATAAGATCCCTTGGCATAACATTGTTGATTGTCACTCAAAGAAGTCATTGGTGGCCGAAGCGAAAGCCTCTGAATTAGACGTAGATTTTGACTCTGAGCCAGAACCATAAAGGGGAAGATGAATCATTGACGCGGAACCTATTGCCACCGTTGCTACCACCAAGCTCCATCCTGGTGAACCAGATGAGATAGAAGAAGGAGAGCACATATTCCATTCACAGATGTGGGTAACATGCACCCTGTTTCACTTCATCATTAATAGAAGTATCCATAAGAACCTCATCTCAGCAGAGGTCATCAAGCAGCTATCCCTACCAACAATGATGCACCCACAACCCTACACTATTAGATGGCTCCGCCAAGGAAGAGACCTCCATGTCAGCCAACAGTGTCGACTGTCGTATGACATAAATCCCTTCAAAGATGAGGTATTGTGTGATGTTTCTCCTCTTGAAGTTTGTGATGTTATTTTGGGCCAACCTTATTTATGAAAACATCATGTCATATATGAGTCTAGGCCTCGTAATGTTATTATTACTTTGAACATGAAATTGTATAGGATACCCAAGGCAGTCCCACCTAGTGCTATTTCCTTGATCTCTGCTAAGAAATGAAGGAAGGTCATCTCTCATATGGGGAAATTTGTATTCTTCATGATTTGCTCTCAGAATAAGCAAAATATCACAACCACATCCAGGGTATCTACGACCGACCTCTCCACACAGTAGAAGCAAGTAGATAAGGTCATGGAAGAATACTCATATATCTTCCCCTCACCTAGTGGGGTACCTCTAAACTACCAGGTCAAGCACCCCATCGATCTGACCCCCAACACACCGTTTCCCAATGGGCCAGTCTATCGCTGCTCTCTGTTAGAGAATGAGGAGATCAAGTGAAAAATCAAAGAACTGCTCTACAAGGGGCACATCTGTCCTAGATCATCACCTTGTGTGAGCCAAATCATGCTGGTACAGAAGAAATATGGAACCTGACAACTCTGCATTGATTACCGGGCTCCGAATAAAATCACAGTCACAAACCGATACCCAATTCCCCGAATTGACAACCTCCTTAATAAACTCATGGGGGCCAAATACTTTAGTAAGATTGATCTGAAGTATGGCTACCACCAGGTCTTGATAGAACAAAAAGATCTATGGAAGACCGCCTTCAAGTCAAAGGAAGGTCTTTTGGAATGGTTGGTCATGCCCTTTGGTTTGACAATGCTCCAGACACTTTCATGAGGATGATGGATGATATCCTGCAACCATTCACCAATAATTTTGTAGTGGTGTATCTGGATGACATTCTCATTTACAACAAGACTTGGGACGAACACTTGTAGCATATTCAATAGGTTCTGCACACCTTGCGATAGCATAAGCTATATGTCAACTTGCAAAAATTCTCCTTCGGCATGGACAGGGTCCATTACCTGGGCTACATCATTGATCAAAATGGCGTACATGTGGATGTAGCCAAGATCCAAGTCATCTGTGACTGGCCAGCCCCAACCACACTCACTGAGCTTCAGATCTTATTGGCCCTTGCCAATTTCTACCATAGGTTCATGTTGGGATTCTCCCATATTGCATGGGCCCTTAGCCAAATAACCAGGGGTGGTGGTAAGGTGAAATTTGCATGGGGTCGGTCCCAACAACAAGTGTTCGATGATTTGAAGAAGTTCTTGTGCCCAACCCTAATACTTTCACTACCAGACTTGTAAAAACCCTTTTAGATCGAGACAGATGCTTCAGGCTATGCTGTGGGTGCCATTCTCACTCAGCATGACCACCCTATGGCCTATCATAGTGAGACACTATCCGATGTTGTCCATAAGTACCCTAATTATGACAAAGAAATGTACTCCATTTTGAAAACCTACCGCCAGTGGAGACATTACCTTCTTGGGAAGGAGATAGTCATCCACACTGATCATAAGCCACTGTAGTTCATGCAGACACAAGAAAAAATGTAGAATGACCAACATCAAAAGTGGTCCACATACTTGCAGCAATTCCACCTCAACATAAAGTATAAAACATGAAGCACCAATCACATCGTTGATTGCCTCAACATACCGCCAGTCATGAAACTCACCACGGTGCTAGACTCTTGCGACCATGAGACCTCTAGATGTCCCCAACTCTATGAAACAGACCCAGACTTCACCACCACCTACCAAATGTTGGGTGCAAATGTGGTTGTCGATAATTTCCATCTTCAGGATCAGTTGTTGTGTCGTTTGGGCCATATTTGTGTTCCATCAAGCAAGTGAGTGAAGATGATCTAGGAAGCCCACTATAGTTGGGTGGCAGGACACTTTGGCATCGAAAATACAATGGCAATACTACAAAAACATTTCTACTAGGAGAAAATTTGACAGGAGGTTAGGTCCTGCACTGCATGTGCTATTACCAAACCAACCATTAAGAAATAGGGCCTGTACACCCCTCTTCCTACTGCTAACAAACCATGGTAATCCATCTCAATGGACTACATGTTGGGCCTCCCATCCACCAAGATGGGAAATTACTATGTTTTTATGGTTGTTGATCTCTTCTCTAAGATGGAAATTCTAGTTGCCTGGAAGAAGAGCATCACAACAGAGGCCACTACCAAGATCTTCTTTGAACGAGTTTAGGTACATTTTGGACTCCCACAAACCATTGTCTTAAATTGGGACAATTTATTTCCTAGCATATTATGGTCGAGCCTCTGGTCACTACTGGACACCAAGCTCACCAAATCCATGACCTTCCACCCCCAGACAGATGGCCAAACCGAGGTCGCAAATCAAGTGATTGTGCATATCCTTCACATGTATAATTCAAAGCACCATCACACATGGTATTAGATCCTTCCCTATGTCCAACATAGCTACAACCAAGCCCTGCATAGCTCAACCAACCAAAACCCCTTTCAAGTGGGGTTGGGATTCTAGCCATTGGGTCCCATAGATTGCAATTCCCCTTGCAGTCACCTCGACTGATTCATCTCTTGCTCCAAATGAAGCTAACAAAGCCACTTGGTTCATTGAGAGGATCCAACACATCCACTAATAGGTTTATGATATCCTACAGAAGTCCAATGACAAGTACAAACAACACCATGATCAACATCTAGTGCCACATAAGTTTCAGGTGGGAGACAAAGTTTGGTTGCACTTGAAGAAAGAACGCTTTACAGGACCTCATCAGAAGCTTCTCCCACTCTGTTATGGTTCATACACCATCACCAAGGCTATGGGGTAGAATTATTTTGAGCTCAACATTCCTCCTTTCCTTTTCCTTCACCCAACGTTCAACATGGATCTTGTTCGCCCTTATTTCCCACCATTATTGGACACCTCAGAAGTAGCAGAACAATTGACACCAATAGAGATCAACCCTGACTGCATATAATAGGCATCCAATGATAATATTGTGGACACACAGATCAAGGGAAATCGATAGAAAAGGATCCATCTTTATCGAGTCGTCAAAGCAGGGCAACTCCTGCACCAAGGCAAGTGGCTCACCCGGGGCCAAATTCAACAAAAATTTCCTCATTTGATGGGGGACCTCAATGAAATGGATACCATTGCTTCCTAAGGAGGGAGGATTTATCTAGGTGGATATCGGTGGCCACCCACCTTTTCCAATTGGCTCAAAATAGTTTTTTGGCAGTTTCGGTAATTTACTATGTTTAGTAGTTTTCACTTCTAGAGCCATTTTTAGGCCCTAAACAATTTTTTTGGGGGAAAACAGGTTTGTAATGTGGAATTTCCTTCCATATTGTGCCTAAAATTAATCTCCTTTACGATACCTTTCCAATAGGCTATCATATTCCTAAAACATAGATTGTATGCAAAAGTTACGACCCTGGGAAGTTGGTGTACTAACTTACCCAAACAGGGCCCACATGACTTTTGGTGCTTCATCTCCTAGGGTTAGGCTTTTGGATGTCTAGGGTTTTTGGCATACCTACTTATTGTAAAAATTCCTTCAGAGCCTCATTGTAATCATATTCTTTTGAATGAGTGTAGTCATCACATCTCTTCTCGGAGATCAGCTGCCACCATTCCAACAAGCTTGTTTCCGCTGCATTTTACAGTTTCAACATATTTCATTATTGAATAGAAAACCAGTTTTACTGTATCTCTGTTATTTTTTGTTAAGAACCTGTTAATAATCTCTATTAATTTCATTCTTCTCATAAAATTCGGATCAACAGGAGGATGGGACCACTAAACTAACTCTCTCAACTCTCGAATCGGTCGACTTGAACTCCCGTAATCTCCAAATCTCCTCCAAATTCTCTCATCAAATCACTATAGCGACGGGTAAAAATGAGGTGGCATTGTGGGCCCACCAACCATATATAGTCCCTTTTTCGAAACTTCCACACTCAGTTACAGGAGCCTAGAGCCCCTATTTCCCAATATGTTCTTAGCCACGTGATCATGGTCCTGCCATATACATAATCACATTGCCCAGGACATCATTTGAACTTGGCCCCGGGGGAGAATTTTTCTCACATCACATTCAGGTATGCATTCTTATGTTCAAAATTATAAGATATTTTCTATATGTTCTTTATCATTAGATATTGTTCACATTAGGTATTTGGTTTTTATGTTTTCCGGTAATTGGTCATCACAAATGACGCAGCCCCTTCAAGTATATGTTCGAAACTGGCATGTAATTATTCCCTCTGAAAATCAATTGCATCTCCCATTCATACCCTCCGATGTTCACCTTTAGGGTCCTTACATTCGGCTCAGTAGTACCATCATCTTTGTTGCATTTTGGTAATGTCACATGGTATCGCTCTCCCCCACATGAGTTTTCCCATTCATAGTTCCCCTTGGCAACTTGACACTCATGTTGCTTTTACCCCCTAGGGATGGGAGTCCTGATAGTCTTATGCAATTTCGAGAATAATCCACATACTTCTTCTCATCATATTGCTATATTTCCCAATGGGCTCCCAAGTTATCTCATCTCGGTTCTATTGACTACACCTCTATAGTATCATTATCCCTCCATCTCATCCACCATCAATTTTCCCATATTCAAATTTCCCTCCATTCATTTACCTCATACAAAAAACTACTCATGGGGACCCCACCCTCCACCAGTTCTCTTCGCAACTTGCACCATCACAGGACAAGCCATCTCAGAATGGGCCACCCATTTCTACATTTGTACACTCATCCCAAATTATTCTTTATTTATTTGGTAATTGTAAAAAGCCTTTGTTTCCAAAATTTACTTAGATTTTTTGTCATCACCCCTGATGACCTTCTTTTCCCAAAAACACAACCCATGTTTCCCTTGGTTGGGGAATCCACTCTCCCTTTTTTTTTTCTCATTCCAACATCATTCACGAACCCCGATTATACCAAAATCCATGTACCCCTGATCTCTGATTTTTTCCACTTTGTCAAGCCTCTGCCACAGTTTAACCCCATATTTAGTTGTTCCCCTGACACTAGACACAATTTTATTGTTACTGCCAATCCTCCTTCAAAATTCCCCAACCAAGGGCAGTATTGAGTCTCACCACACCTTGACTTCATCCATGTTACCTATCAGTACATGATCTCATCTCAGTGGATTTCATGAATCCCTTTTCTTCTCGGAGTTGCATCTCCCTTTCTATCGACATCAACACCATTTCTAGAAGGGTGGCAATATCTTGACTCTCATTACCTTTACAATGAGGAGTCTTGGACGTCATAGAGAGAATCATCATTTCTCTTTGATTTTGCTGACCCCCATAACATTCAACTTCAACAAAATCTCATGTTACAATGGGTCTTACTATGCAACTATTGCAGTTTTTTTATACCAACCGAAGACCTCTAAATTTGTTAGTCCATTAGCGCCTACGAGTCATCAACGCTTATTATAGGTGTCCTTGCCTCATTTCAGAGTATGTTCACCATTCATAATTATCATTTGTTGTTATCAACCGCCCCAAAGGGCACTGCAATTATCTACATCATCATACATCTTTAGTTATTGTCTTACATTTTGGGTTACATGACACAAGCATGGGGCATGCCCACCTCATTTTTATATAGATTTTATTTTGTCTCCCTAGAGAAATGTTTGGGCCTCATAGTTTCCCCTCTCCCTCCAACAGATTTCTCTTGTAGTTCC
This sequence comes from Picea engelmannii, assembly GCA_009831015.1. Taxonomy (NCBI): domain Eukaryota; kingdom Viridiplantae; phylum Streptophyta; class Pinopsida; order Pinales; family Pinaceae; genus Picea; species Picea engelmannii. Next base: position 382,851 of record ML778092.1, on the reverse strand, counting down.
TCTCAGAACTCTTCATTACAATGGCACTCTCAGTAGAAGAAACATTGATGTATTTTGGCTATACATGTACTCCTAACATCACACACTAGGGGGCATATGTTATCACTGAAATTTCATTCGCAACATTGCACGCAAATGGTTACATAAATACAACAATGCCAACAACAATAAGTTCAACTGCAACACTAAAAATCATTTCAAAAGGAAAAAACTATACAATTGGGAAAAAATGACATGCATAAACTCACTAAAGGAATCACACGCATAGTGCATGGGCCAACAAAGCCCTCAGAGTGCACAATGCACCTAATGCTCGACTGTGTACGATAAAAGCCGCACACTCTTGTGAACGACGAATTTATGGTTCTTGTCACCCCCCCAACCACTTATGGCCCAACTCCCATCCTGATTTGACCTCCATATCTGAGTGAAATCCTCATTAGAGGTTTGTCAAGGACCAAAGGGTACCCTAAAAGGCCCCTTGTTCACACCAAGAACCAATTATATTTTTCCTTGAAGAAATGCTATAAATGAAAGCCATGGCTCCACTAAGAAAACAAGATCTTCATAATATTATTATTCTTCCTCAATTCTCCCTTGAGAATCCACTTTTCTCCTTAGAGTATTCAAGCATCATTGAAATAGGCCATTCCACTCACCTATTGAGGGAATAGGCATTGATTTTCTTCATCATTTTCCATTTTTCTTCCATTGTAAGAAGAGCTCTCCATTGGGGAACTCAAGATCCATCCCAAGGAGGAATAGGGGACCCATAAGTCCTCATTTTTCTCTACAGTTTTTTTCCAACTAATATAGTTATCCATTGGTGGCATTATCTTCGTCATTGGTTGATTGTTTATGGTTTTAAAGTTTCTTATGCACTCTATTTTTTATTTTCTTAGTTTTTTTAGTTTGTTTATTTGTTTATTACATGTGTTTGGCTTGTTTAACCCACTCACAAACTTATGTATTATCTAGCAGGCCCAACTAGGCATGCAAGTGCCATTGTTTTTCTCACCCAAGTGCCGAAACAAGCAGAACAGTGAGGAAAAAGGGAAAACAAGAAGCATCAAGATTGGGAAAGTGAATAAGCACATGATGAATCAGCAAAGACTTTCCCATGTAAAAACTTCTTCCATGGCCACATCATTTCCAAAGGATGAGGACTGGGGCTACGAAAGTGCCATGTTAGATGTTACAAGGAAAGTGAATCCACGTGGAAAAATCGGTGGCCATTGGCTAATGACACCCTGAAAATTTTTGAAGGCAATAAATCTTGAACCAAAACTTAGTTTTGGACAAGTTTCTAGTCACTGGAAAGCTCTCACAGATCATAAGGAAATAGTGCTCTTATCTGAGGGATTCAAGAAGCTACATAACCACGGAAAAAATGTACACCCCATCCATTAAAAAAGTACTTAGGGGTTGTGTGTGTTACAAAGTGGTATCAGAGCGGGAAATAACACTTGGCCTTCTTGGGCTCACAAAAGAGTCAAGTGATTTTTTATTTCGTTGAAAAAATTAAGGGAGAGGGCACCCTGCCCTACCCTATCTAGCAAAGCATGATTCAAACACAGGTCTGGATGGGACAGAGAAAGTAATAAGATTATTTTACCAAGGATAATATGAGCATGTTGAGATTATTTCTTTCGTATGGAAATTATCTGCATAAGTTCCTTGAGGAGAAGGATGCAAATTAAAATTCAGTTGAGATTTTATCCAATGAGATTGAATCATGCTAGACTGTGGAAAAATAATCCTATCATTTCTTTTGGAGAAATGATATCCAATACTACAAAAGTGGGATTATGACGAGGGGAATTAATAATAGAATTTGGATGCAAATAACATAAACCTGTTTTAAGGTGTACTTGAGTCTAAGAGGAAAATGGATTGATTAGATGGCATGAATTTCCTAAAAAGTGGGCTTATGAAGCCTTTGTTAATTAAAAGTGTTATTTAAATGAAGGATTTGGAATTGGGAGAACAATCATCCATGTCTAGAGGCCTTATTGGAGTAGGTGAGATCAACCTACTTGACCTGTTATAAATGGAAAAAAAAAAAAAACTACTAGGGTAATCCCTCTTTGTAGAATAAAAGAAGTCATGAGGACTGAGAATAAACCTCATGGAATAAGTGAAATGACATTATCAAGTTCAAAATATCATGGTTGTTCTAGGGGAGTGTGCATGCATATTAACTTAATGGCATGTCTATGAAAGATGAATGGGTATGGTGACCATTTTCTGAAAAGTGAGAGCATGTGCAACTCTCTGGTTCCGAAGGGAACTAATAAATGAATTTGTTTATGGGAATAAGAATTGTTGGGAAGAATTTTTATAATCAATATGATAAATGGAGCTGCAAAAATATGGAGTGATTGAGTGAGAAATCACTGCATCCTCCCTTTATTAGTGGATAGAAAAATAATCTTCTAGAATTCGTATGGGAGGAGGAGAGTGACCTTCATCCTTGGTTGTTGTTGAATAGAAGGATTAATGAAATGTTGATCCTGAATGTGGTAAAGGAAGTGTTGGGGAAATTCTAGATGACCAATGGGCCAGGTTGACATCCATAGGTGGATGGTATCCATTTAAGGTATGTCTTGATATGCTCAAGTAGTAGTGAGAGGGAATCTAGAAAAGGATTCCCTTGATAAAAATGTATGTAACCAAAAATGGTTTGAGGCATGAAAGAGAAGATTGATAATCTATATTGTTGCCTTGGGAACTATTGGATTTTCCTAGATAATATTTCTGGGTTGTGGAGTAATTTTATAATACTAGAGGCAAGAATAATTTATTGTTGGTTGTTGTCATATGGAAAGAGGGACATAGTTATGACTATGTTTGTTAAACTTTCCATGTGGATATCATGTGAATGATTGCAAGATCTCAACTAATAGGGAAGCTCAATGTTGAGTGTCTGTATGATACTTGTTATGAGAATGGTAGTAAAATACTTGGGAGAAGGATCTGGAAGTCTGATATGTCCATGTGTATGAATTACATAGAAAGGGGTCAAGAAATGAGCTTGCATGATGAATGTTTGTTTAGTTGTGTTTATTTATGCCTGAGTGCATGGATTTAATGCATCAAAAGGTTTTTTTATATAAGGATTGATGTTAATACTGAATAGATATGAATGAATGATGTAAAAATGCAAATTATGCACATGTATGATGTATGGGTGAAATGTAAGGTAAGAATTGCACTTGCCAAGATTGAATGAATACCATGGATGCATGGTTGACTCTATTTTGGAGAGTCATGCAAGTTTTGTTTTGAATGATAGCTTGAGGGGAATGTGCTCCATTCCCTCAGGAAAGGCTAGTATGAATAAATGAAATATTAAATGAGCAAGGATGCTCTGTTGTCATGATAAGAGGCAACATGATTATGCCTTTTAGGATCGCATGAGAATGCTTGTGAACAATCATGAGTTGAATGATTTTAAAGTAAATATGTATGTGAGTTGTGAAATATACCTATGGTAGCTACACATAGGATTATGATTATGCATGTGGTTAAGTACATCATGGATGTAAGTTAGAAAAACAAGGAATATGTGTGGATAAATAAACTGGATGCATAACAAAGATGCATGTTTATATTCCTTATGGAATATTTGGTAAACAACTGAAGCTAACTCAATGTTGAGGCCATCAAAGATAGTGATATATATACAACAAGAGTTTCACGCCGAAGGAGTTCCCTCTAAAGGAACTATGTAAATACTTTGTCAGGAGAACAAAGTCGCAACCTTAATGATTGTTGAAAATTGAGCAGTGGGATGCAAGCCTACACACACACACACACACACACACACACATAAGAATCTTTGATTACATTTTACAACATAATGTATGAGTGGAAGACTAATTAATAAATGTTGACCATTCTGATAATTGAATGGTAATGTGCATAATGCACAGGTTCATGATTCATTATGAACATTTTTTTTTCTATTGGAGAATGATGATGTATCTAATAGGTTAGGGTGATCCTAACCAAGGATTCTCAAGGAAAAGAGCAGGAATATCCCATTAGGGAGTAGATTGCATAAGAAAAGAAGGAGAAAAGTGGGAATACTTTTCTCACTTAAAAAAATATTAATTGTTTAACAGATTTGTAAGCCTTGGAAGAGAAGCTATGGAAACAAGTGAAACTGGAAAAAAGAAAATAAATAAATAAGTTCAAATGAATAGGCCTGGTTAAGTCATGATACGTAAAGGTAGTGAAGCCTTGGAAAATAACTCAGTTGGAATGAAATTCCATGGCTATGTAGAAGGAGTTGGACAAGGGAAGAGTTCCTTGAACCCTTCCTTGTTGTTTATTTCATTTCTTTGGTACGAGAGACTGATTTACTGATGAAAGTAAAGGTTTTGACATCATAGTGATAATGGTTGTATGACTGTATAAATAATCGAGAATTGTTTACGTTGCACTCATGAAGACATTAAGTATAATGTGATGAAGTTCATAAAGATATGCTAGGAAATATCTGGAACTGTTTTATTGATTGGAATGCTATGATGCAAACATTTTTATTTTACATGATGACTAATGTATTTGTGATATATGTCATGTCTAGAAAATGTATTGAAATTGTTGGGAAAGAAAGTTACCAATGATGGAAAACCTCAAGCAGAGGATGAATGCAAGAAGGTTGTTGTTGAAATATTGTTGAAGGGACTTTGGGAGCTCCATGGAGCACTATTGATGAGGTAAAAATAATAAAAAGGGTACTAGCATCTAGAAAAAAGGCATAAAAGTGTTCATGCCTATGAGGCATAAGGTATGAAAGGATTGGGTAAGAATCCCTTCTTAAAATATTTCACGATCTTAATTTTATGCAAATAATTTTGAGTGGTTATTGTATGACATTGCTACCCAGGCAGGGTAAGATTTAGGAAAGACAAATATGAATAATAGAGAGAGGAAGTCTATGCCAGTCATGGATGAGTTAAAATACTTGCAATAAAATTCATGAGTAATAAGTACCATGGGTATAATGACCAATCTAGGGATATTGGGAAAAGTGCTCATAGTTAGCACACTTCATGGAATGCATCGAGGAAATGCATGTTTGCATAAGAGGGAAGACAATGGATTTCCCATTAAGGATGGAGAACCTTCCAATACTATGATTTAATTGTATAGGTGTTAAATGAAAGATAATTTTGGTGGAAATGAGTGTTGGAACCTTGGTTACTAATGAAGGAAGAATGCTCGGGTGCATTCAAGAGAAACTTTTAGTTTCATATGTGTTGATTTGGGATCGTGATAAATCTATAGTAGGAAGCATAGTCCTATTGTAAGAGTGATTGAGAACGATTAAACCTTATGGTGAAGAGGTTGGTTGAGCTCCAACACACTATGAACAAGTTCTTGTCATAAGTATGGAAAACTTGAACCCAATGTAAGGGTACATTCGGTATGAATGTGGCCATGAATATTGACACATTGATTAAAGTCATATGATATTTGAGTTGCATTTGGAAAATTTGGTATGATTGAAAGGATGCATACATAATTAATGACATTTAATTTTTCTTTGTACCCTTGAATAGATGAAAATGACTTGAACTGTTAGTATGAATAGTTTGAAAATATAAGGTGCATGAAAACTAACAATTTGTTTGGCTAAGGAATGTTGAAATTGCAGGAAGAAAAGGGTCTTGGATATGGCAGTTTTGTAAGCCCATAAGGAAGACCAATTTCCTACTGAGCCAAACTGCTATGGGAAGAAAAGTACCATACTTGTGAATCTGGTTCTTGTGCAGAAAAATATGAAAATAAATGTGGAATTTGGAAATTTGTGGATGACAGATTTGCAAGAAAATTCTGAATTTGAAATTGTTGATGATATCTCATAATTTCTATATACCCGTGTTATAGGTGAGACGAAAATATCTGTCTAGGGAGGACATATGAAGGTTGTCAATATGGAAAGCATAAAAAAGGCTATTGTTGAGACATGAGAACCCTGTGGTAAGCCATGATTTCCCTACAATATGTTGTGTTGCGGTAACACAAGTCAGAGGGATGCCTTGATAGATCAAGTCTGAGGAATGCCTCGACTGTAAGGCTCAATGAAGTATTTAGAAATATTGGTGTGCGACAAATCATTGGAAATGCAGTATGGATCACTTGAGGGATTGTATAGCATAGAAGGGGGTGCCTGGGCCTAGGCCTGGAGGGTGAGTGACTTCAAGGAAGAGCAAACTTTGATAATTCTTATAAACTATTGATTGGGATCATGCACACACTGTGTATGTCAAGGAAAAATAATGAGATAACATAAGAAGACAACCATATGGATGCAAATCCATTATATACACATATAAGTATTGTGTTGGATTATGAAATCTTTCCTCTTGAATATTGCACAACAATAAGACGTTTTCGCATGAAATTGTGATTAATATGTTTTTTGTCCAAAATTATTGAAGGAAGGTGACGAAGGTAAAGGGTCTAGAAAGGACCTGACCAAGAAAGAGGATCAATATTTATGACACAACTGAAATACAAAGGCATGGCGGGTGTTATCGAGAAAGAACATCGAGGACAATGTTCCTTTTAAAGGGGAGGGGATTGTAATACCCCTGTTTCCCCCAACTTGTAATTAATCATTAATTATGATCACCATGATATTGCATGTGAATGATGTAAATGTATTATTGTTTAGATTTCCAATAACTAACTGTGGGGGTGAATCCTTGAAGTATTGGCCATGGTATCACTAGAGGAAAGAGTGGGGAAACTATAGAGAGGGTTCATTATGTCAAACTGACCCCAAATTCTCTTTGCTAAAATAATAATCCTCATCCTAATCCTAAGGAAAAATCGGTTAATGGGAAAAGGGATTGTGGTTGAAAAATAAACAACCCCAATGAATGGAAGCATTGAGGGTCTGGCTGAAGAGAAAAAAAAATGTCGTCCCAAAGTACCATAGAGCGTAATTTCTTGTAGGCCTAGATTGACCCGAGTTCCTTCTAAAAGAAGGAAGAGGAAAGGTCCAGAACCCCCTTGAGGAAAATGGGGAGAGGGTGTGCAAGAGAAGGGGGAGATACGGTTCATAAAAAGAGAGGAGTGCGTGAGTCTATCCAACTCAAAAGAATAACTAAAAGATTACGTAGTTTTGGTTATTGGAGAGAACAAGAGAAAGGATCTCTGAGAGTTTGCAGAACACATGACCTGAGAAGAAGGTCATGAGATTGATGTTGAGGGAGCATCTGATAAACCTTGTAGAGGCTGGGACAGAGAAAGGATCTATGAGAAATTGAAAACATTCCCTAGTGATATCATGGATTGGCATGGGGGTGTCCAGAGCACTAAGAATGAATTCCTCTGAGCCTACGGTTGGGTGGAAAGGAGAACACCCATAGTTAGTTGGTCGGTGATTGACTGTAACATATAAGTATTTCATATACCCTGCGTACTAGAATTGAAATGAGTGGTTGGATGTTTGTGTCTATGACTAAAATTTTCATCGCATGATTAATATTCGTAATTCTTATTGTTCTTATGTGAACCCCTGCATTTGAATGTTTTTTGTTTTCCTCTTCTTAGCAGCAATAGAACTATTAGACATGGGTATTCAAATGAAACTAGGGATAATATTATGGTTTCTGTGCTGGTTGGAAAATCATCAAGGTGTTTTCCCAAGGACCAACTTCATAGTTCTAGAGCTAGGATAGACTCCATGGGGCTACTAAAGTCCTGTTGATCCCTCGAAGACACCTTTCCCTATTATAGAACTTGAGGTCGGAAGGTGCTTCCTTCAAACCAACCGTCTAATATACCATGAGATCATACCCACGACCTTAACCAAATTTCAGTTAAGAGTTAGGAGTGTAGCCTATGGAGCTTGACAAAGTTCCATAGGACCAAGACCATGGAACCCTTCGCTATAGTAAAAAATGAGATAAGCTATTCAGGACTCCAGGAATCTGGAGCTTCAAGGTGAATGAACATTGAAACATCCTAAATGCGCTGAAGGTGACATGTCAGATCAATAACTTGACGATTGACTAACAATTGGTTGTCATTTACCCATTATCGTATGGTTCATTCCCTTTCTAAACCCTGATCCACTTCTCAGTCATGAAATAAAATGATCCATAGATATGAGGATATTCATGATCTCCCTTGACCATTAGATCTACATCATGGTCAGTTTGACGTTGACCACTCCAGAAGAAAAAGGGTGTTAAACAGTTGGAATCCTCGAAATCTGAACTTGTGAATCAATGTGGGTCGTATATATGAGGATATTCATGATCTCCCATGATTTTTGGATCTACATCGTGGTCATTCAATGTTGACCTACTATGGGAGAGAAAAGATGTTAAACAGTCAGAAGCTCCAAATGTCAAACTTGCGAAGTAACGTGGACCGTGGATCTAAGGATCCTTCGAGACCCTTCTTGATCGTTAGATCGATCCTAGTGAAAGGATAGCGTAAAGTAATCCGACGAATTCCTACTCCGGGAGGTTTGACATGTTCATGAATGTGAATATCCCCAGAGCGTCGAAGGCCAGAGTGACATGGACCCATAGTAGGTCTATCATGTGTCACCTCGATTTGTGACTTTCACATACCTTGTGTGTCAAATAGACCTTGACATGTGTCACCAGTTGATTGGGCCATGTGTTACCCTTGTCTTCTTCCAAATGTCTTCCGTTGGATCAAACCAAGGAATATTATGGGTTGTTTGATCATTCTTCATATCTCTGACTAAACCTCACATAAGGTGATTCATGTTGCAAGGCATGGAGTTTTCCCGAAGTGTTGAAGGTTGGAGTGACATCAACAGACGAAGTGGACAAAGTACACGATGGAGTCTGATCGTGTGACAGAGCCACCACATGTCAGCACATGGATAAGCCACATGTCCTACTGATTTATCATATATGTTATAGAGTTGGAGAGGTGGCTACCACATGTCAATGTGGCATGATTTCCATGTATCTTCCAGGTGGGAGATGGTAGTAGGGACACCCATGCATAAAGACACATATACAAGAGGGACCTGCTCTGGTATTTTGATACTTCGGAACTTCGAGTGTTTGGAGTACTAAGACACAAGCTCCAAAAAGGGATGAAGGATTGGAGCCATGTGGAAATACTCTAGGGTTCAGAACTTCAGAGGATTTGCAAATAGAGAAAAGTAGTTGAAGTGTCGAAGCACCGAAGTTTTCCCAGTTGTAGTGTCAATCTCTGATAGGATGGGCCCACGTGCGTCATGGTGATGTGGAAAGTTTGGATAACTCCATGTGTTATCATGGGATTGGACATGAATTAGGTGTGGGACCCCACCTCTCTAGTCAAGTCTAAGCGATGTGTTAAGTACATGTAAATTTTAACCATTACATTCAAAGGTGGACAAAACTCCACCATAGATTCTGGAGTAGAGAGACGCTTCATGACTTTGGGTCTTTGAGAAGATTTAGTGTTGTACAACAAACCGTGGAAATGCTGAAGTCGGGAGGACTAGGTTCCAATATCGGTTACATGGTAAGGAAAAATGGAAAATAAGAAGCATCAAGGTTGGGGAATTGAATAAGCCCGCGTCGAATCGATAGAGACTTTCCCCTGTAAACCCTTCTTTCACGACCATGTCATTTCTAAAGGATGACGATTGGGGGCATGATAGTGCCATGTTAGATGGTATGAGGAAAGTGAAGCTACATGGATGCCACATGGAAAAGGCGGTGGCCATTGGCCAATGACACCCCAGAAACTTCAGAAGGACATAAACATAGTTTCCAACTTAATGAGAACTGTGACCTCAAAATCAGAACTCTAGCCCTTAAAACCTATATTTTTTCATAAAAAACATGAAAATCAACCCCCAAATCAAAAAGTGGTGCTACTGGAAGCACCGTTTTTTGTAACCGGTTCAAAATTACAACTTTTTTCAAACATGGACTTAAAGGATCAAATGGTTTCTCAAAAAACTTTAAAATCAACACCCAAATCAAAAAGTGGTGCTACCAATAGCACCATTTTTTGTAACTGGGTCAAAATTACAACCTTTTTCAAGCATGGGCTTAAAGGATCAAATGGTTTCTCAAAAAAAAAAAAAATCAACCCCCAGATCGTGCGACCCCCCCGCCCCCACGAGTCTGGCCCAGGTCTTGTGGGCGCCCTTTCCATAATATAATTTTTTTATTTTTTTTTAGATATTTATCATTTTTTTTTT
>ML778092.1:356463-372507 GCA_009831015.1 Picea engelmannii | reverse complement strand
TTTTTTAATTTTTTTTTTTTTAATTTCAATTCTTTTTTTTTTAGTTTTTAATTGATCCAAAAAAATGAATTATATTTTTTTGCTAAAAAATTAAAAATAGTGTTATTTAACTACAATTATTTTCTATGTATTGAAGTAAAGGTAAAAAAATTTGTTAAAAATGATATTTTCCACTATATTTAAAAAGTATGGAACCATAACTTAATTAAGGACACATAATTATATGAAAAATCTTAATTTTAAAAAAATAAATGGTGTACAACATTTTTATCATTGGATGAAGCATGGAAATATGATTAAAAACACCAATGAACAAAAAAAATAGAAAAGTTTGAAAATAGATGAAAAAAGACCGTTGAGAAAAAACAAATTGAACAACTTCAAAATAAATGAAAAAACAAGCATTTAAAAAAACAGTGGAAACCTTATGTATCAAAAAATTTAAAATGTCAAAAAACCACCTAAAAAGGGAGGGGGTGCTACTGGTAGCACCATTTTTAAAAATGGGGTAAAAAACTTGACCCCCCCCAAAATGAGAATTTTGTAGAGTTCTCGTTAAGTTGGTAACTATGTTAATAACTCTCGAACTAGAACTCAGTTTTGGACAAGTTTGTAGTCGTTAGAAAGATCTCGGAGAGAATAAGGCAATGGTGCTCTTATCCGAGGGATTCAAGTAGCTGCAAAACCAAGGAAAAAATTTATACCCCATCCCTTAAAAAGGTACTTAGGGGTCAGGTGTGTTACAAAACTTGACTTGCATTAGCCTTATACAATCTAGGCAGTCTTTCATCCCCTCTCTGTGTGTAGCCCACCATCTGGCTAGAGTCGCTTTTAGGAAAACATCTAGTGCCAACATCCTTTGATGTTCAAGTACCTAAAACTCAACTTCCTTTACAAACAAACTTATATCAGTTAATCCATCATACCTGGGTGAATCACATAGCTCTATTCCAATCCAATGCAAGGATCGAGTTATGTGTGCACATTATCTAGTTGAGACTTCAAGCATTCTCTACTACTAATTCTCTAGAACTTCCTCTGATTATGATGCACATGCATTGATAATTCTCCAACTTAGCACACCATATGTCTTAGGGTTGTCATAGTTGTCCATCTACACATTCATGTTATATAAGTTGTCAATGTCATATCCTTTGGTTGGCTCTATGTATCTATTTCCTTCTGATGGGTCCAAGGGTGAAGTAACTTTCAAATATCATCTACCTCCTCTTCAATTTGATGATAGCTTGGTTATCAAAATCCCATTCCAGTCCCGTCAGTGTTGGATATGGTTTATTTTCATCCATGGTCTCTATAACTTCAAAGGATTCCATGTTGCACACCCCATCTATGTTCACAGGTACTCCCGTCAAATGACCAATTGGTACTATTTTGTGCTCATTCATGAGCCTTACCTGAATAGGAGTCCATACCAACTTTGGTTTTCCCATTATCCCCTATGCATGCTTAGGTAAAACATTCACATCATACCCCAAGTCCAATATAACATTATCCACATTATACTCCCCAATTTGTGCACTGAATTTGAATTCTTTATTGGTCATTTTCATGCGTAGTACCTGATTCACCACCCTTTGTGTGATTGGATTTTCCCTTCCTCATGTGCAATGATCAATAATTTCATATAGTGTACTCAACACAATTTCATATTTCATTAGCTCTACATAAATTCTCAAGAATTATGTTAGTATTCTTACCTTTCCAATTGGATTCTTAGGCACAACGTGATCTTTGACATGAGGCACAAATGATGTTAATGCTCCCCAATCCTGTTTGAGTACTTATTTTCTTTCCCTCTGATATGTCTCCTTTTCTAGTTGAGGATCAAAGTTTGGCATAGACCCTGCTAACTTCCTTAACCATTGCTAAGTTTGGTTTCCTTCAATTGTCATATCAACTCTTGTTCTAGCTCCTTTATGCGTAAAAACTTCTATCCTTGGTCCTTCATTGCATTTTTCAGCTAATATTTTCTGCACATTTTTTTTTGGATTCTTACTTTGGTTTCCTCTGTCCTGCCATTTCACAACTATTTCGGGACAATATTATGTCGCATGGTCTAGTTCTCTATAGTATGTTCACGTTGTAGATGGATTCAGGCAGTCATTGGCCAAGTGTAATAGTTGATTACAATTGTAACATATAATCAATCCTCTTCCTCCTCTACCAAAATTTCCTCTTCCTCTACCTCTGCCAAAATTTCCTATGTTCCTTGGATTAAAGACTCTTTGATTATTATATGGTGGAACACCCCCTTTTGTTGCAACATTATCCTCCTGAATCCTGTACATATCTGAAGTGAAATCCCTCATCAATTCAAATGTGCATAAACCCTTGTATTCATTTCCATTAGACTTGAAAAAATTGCAAAACAAGTTCCTTGGTGTACTTTGATACTTCTATAGTAATGGACACTTAGTTGGATGATGTCCCCATTTCTTACATATCTCGCAATATCCCCATCTTGGTAATGGATTTGGTGCTCCTATCGCCAAATATTGCACGAATTTTAGGCATTCATCTTTGTGATATCATTTAGTGATACAGGAGGATCTCGGTGGCCACCCACCTTGTCCAACTGGCTCAAAAACAATGTTTTAGCAACTTGCTATTTTTAGCAGTTGTTCGGTTCCTGAACTTCCGAGGCCATTTTGAGGGCCTAAATGATGGGTTTTCATGATCAAACACCTCAATCATATCCTAAGGCTCAGTTTGAGCCCCCTAAATTAATCTCATCTTCAATACCTTTCCAATGAAATATCATGTGCCCTAAATAGAAATCGTATGAAAACGTTACGACCCCGGGAAGTTGATGTACTAACTTACCCCAACAAGGCCCACATGACTTTTGGCACTTCATCTCCTAGGGTTAGGTTTTTGGATTTCTAGGGTTTTGGAATTCATCTTTATTGTAAAAATTCCTTTATATCTTCATTCTAATCATCTTCTTGTGAATGATTGTATTCATCATATCTCTTCTCAGAGATAAGCTGCCACAATTATAACAACCTTGTTTATAGTCTGCATTTTACCGTTTTCAACATATTTTTTATTTAATAGAAACCAAGTTTTACTATATATTTTTTATTTTTCACTGTGTCTCTTTGTTAATATTATGAATCTATGGTTTCATTTCATTCCTCTCATAAATCTGGATTAGTGGTATTAGAGAGGTCTATTGCTTGTCATTTTTTTAATGCATGTCACTGATGCGGTCATGGTATAGAGAGTTGGGGCTCGAGCTTGTTTCTCTCGAGGAAAAATTCTCTCACACGCCCAAGAAATCGTCCATGGTAGGAAAAAATAAATATTATGGGACATGATATCCTTTCAAAATGTTGCTCGAGGAATCCCTTGTGTGACAAAGGAACGAGATGATGAGTAACTTTGCACAAATCCTTCAACGATTGTAAAAAAGAGATGCATCCACCACAAGAGGAAGTACCACCCCCTTAAAGGTATAGATCAACTTTTATATTCCTATATTTTAAGATCAAATAGATGTTGATATCATTGATAAATGGTTAAACCTTCTAGAAGGATATTTTTCTATCCATAACTTTTCTGATAGAGAAAAGATTATGTTTGTGATCCTAAAGGTCATCCCCCATGTCAAAGATTGGTGGGAGACTTTCTATGAGAAAAATGAAATAGAGGGATCTAAATTATTTGTAGTTACACCCACTTGGGGTTCCTTCAGGGATTTTATTAAGGAACAATACTACCCTGTCGGAAATTATGATGACTTGTATACAAGATGAACCACATTGCGGCAAGAAAGAGACCAAATAGTGTCAGAGTTCACTAATGTCTTTCATACCTTGTGCACCAATATGGGTATCGAATATTCTAGGTGACATATTGTTCTCAAGTACTGTGGTGGTATGCATAGATACATCCAGACAAAATTGGAGTTTTTGGAAATCTCATCCTTGGGTGCGACATATCGATATTCTACCAAAATCGAGAAGAATATGAAACAAAATCCGTGAAAGTTTGGGTCTAGGAACCCCTCACAATAGAAGCAAAGAAAGGGAAGCTCCAACCCATATGAAAAAGGATAGATAAAATATGGCCAACCTCAAGAAAACCAGTCCAATCTGCAAGCAAATAAGGACAATGGGAAGACAAAGAAAGATATCGGGAAGTGGTGCGACTTACATAAGAGCCCCTCGCATAACACTGTTGATTTCTTCTCAAAGCAGTCATTTGTGGTTGAGGCAAAAAAATCTGAATTAGATGTGGGTTTCGACTATGAGTCAAAACCAGGAAAGGGGAGATAGATCATTGATGCAGAACCTAATGCCATTGTTTCTACCACCAAGATCCATCTCGATGAACCTGATGAGCCAGAGGATGATGAGCTCCTATTTCATTCACAGATGTGGGTAAAAGGAACTCCAATGCACTTCATCATTGATAGCGGTATCCAAAAGAATTTCATCTTAGCAGAGGTCGTCAAGTGGCTAGCCCTACCAACAACGCCACACCTGCAAACCTACACTATTGGATGGATCGGTCAAGGAAGTGATCTTCACATCAACCAATAGTGTCATATGTCATATGGCATCAGGCCATTAAACGATGAGGTATTGTGTGATGTTTCTCCCCTTGAAGTTTGTGATGTTCTTTGGGACAACCTTATTTATGGAAATGTCATGTTGTATATGAGTCTAGGACTCACAGTGTTATTATTACTTTGAAGAGGAAATTTTACTGGATAACCAAGGAAGTCCCACCTAGTTCTATTTCCTTGATCTCTGCTAAGCAATGCAGGAAGGTCATTTCTTAGACCGCTAAGTTTGTCTTCTTAATGATTCACTCTCAAAGTGAGTGAAAGGTTGTAGCCACATCCATGGCCTTCATGACCGACCTCTCCATTCATCAAAATCAAGTGGATAAGATCATGGAAGAATACAAATACATCTTCTCATCACCTACTGGGGTACCTCTTCACTATCAGGTCAAGCATCCCATTGATCTAACCCCCGACGCACCGTTACCTAATGGGCCAAAATATCACCGCTCTATGCTATAAAAATGAGGAGATAAAGCATCAGATCCAATAAATTATCAACAAGGGGAAAATCCAACCCATATCATCACCTTGTGGAAGCCCAATCATACTTTTGCAAAATAAATATGGGACTTGGTGACTCTGCATTGATTATCGGGCCTTAAATAAAATCATAGTCAAGAACCAGTACCTAATTCCTTGAATCGACGATCTCCTAGATCAACTCAAGGGGGAAAAATACTTCAATAAGATTGATCCGAAGTTTGGATAGCATCAGTTCTCAATAGAACCAAAAGATTTATGGAAAATTGCCTTCAAGTCAAAATAAGGTCTTTTTGAATGGCTGGTCATGCCCTTTGGTTTGAAAAAATCCCCAACAACTTTCATGAGGATGATGGAAGATATCTTGCATAATTTTACTAATTCTTTTGTGGTGATGTATCTAGATGAAATCCTCGTCTAAAGTAAGACTTGGGCATAACACTTGCAGCATATTCAACAGGTTCTACACACTCTACAATGACACAAGCTATATCCCAACTTGAAAAAATGCTCCTTCACCATGGACAAGGTCTAGAACCTTGTCTACATTGTTTATGCATATGTTTTTCATGTTGATCCAACCAAGATCCAAGTCATATGTGACTGACTAGCCCCAACCATGCTCACTAAGCTTTAGATATTCTTAAGCCTTCCCAATTTCTATTGAAGGTTTGTGTTGAGATTATCCCATATTACATGGGCCCTCAGCAAAATAAATAGAGGTGGTAGTAAGAAAAACATTGTGTGGGGCTTGTCCCAACAGAAAGTGTTCAATGATTTGAAGAAATGCTTCTACTCCACCCCACTAATTTCATTACCTAATCTGCAACAACCCTTTGATATCAAGAGAGATGCTTCAGACTATTTTGTGGGTGTAGTCATCATTCAACACAGCCACCCCATGGCCTAACATAGTGAGACACTATCATATGCCATCCATAAGTAACCTACTTATGACAAATAAATGTACTCCATTGTGCAAGACTGTCACTAGTGGAGGCATTACATTATCAGGAAGGAGACAATCATCCACACTGATCATAAGTCATTGCAATTCATGCAGACACAAGGAAAATTATAGAATGGACTCCATCAGAAGTGGTCCACATATTTGTAACAGTTCCACCTCAATAGTATAAAATAGGAATTACGAACCAAGTCACTAATTTCCTCATCCGACCTCCAGTCATGGCACTCACCACAATGCTGGATTCTTGTATCCATGAGACATCTGGGTGTCCCCACCTCTATGAGACAGATCATGATTTCACCAACACCTACCAAATTTTGGGTGCAAACATATATGTCACCAATTTCCATCTTTGGGATGGGTTGTTGTTCCATCTACACCATATAGTCGTTCCATCAAGAGAGCCATCTATGATTTGGGAATCCCACTACATTCGGGTGGCAAGAAACTTCAAAGTGGAAAATATAGTGGAAGTGTTGCAATGACATTTCTACTGGTTGAAACTTCAACAAGATCTCAACAAATATATCTGGTCCTGCACTTCCTACGCTATTTCCAAATTTGCCATTAAGAAACAAGGCTTGTACACTCCTCTGCCTACTCTTGACAAGCCCTGGGAATCCATCTTGATGGACTACATATCAAGAATTTTGTCCACCAAGCAGAGAAATGAATGTGTTTTTGTGGTTGTTGATCTCTTTTCCAATATGGTGATTATGGCCGCTTGCAAGAAGAGAATCACAACATAGGCCATTGCCAAGATCTTGTTACAACAAGTGTGGGTACACTTTGGGATCCCAAAAACCATTATCTCATATCAGGATAGCCGGTTTCTTAGCACATTTTGGTCAAGCCTCTAGTCATTGTTGGACACCAAGATCACCAAGTCTACTTCCTTCCACCTCCATATGGATGGCCAAACTGAGGTCATCAACCATATGATCGTGAACATATTGCGCATGAACAATTACAAGAACCCCCTCACCTGGGATGAGAGCCTTCTCTATGTTCAACACAGTTACAACAAATCCATAAATATCTCAACCGATCACATCCCCTTTCAGGTGGGGTTTGGATTTCAGCCATTGGGTCCCATGGATGTTACACTACCCCTTACGACAACCCAAAAAGACTCATCGCATGATCCAACTGGAGCTAACAAAGCCACTAGGTTCATTGAGTGGATCTAACACATCTTCCAACATGTTCAGGATATTTTATAGAAGTCCAATGCCAAGTACAAGCAACACCATGAACAACACCGGGTACCACACCAGTTTGGTGGGAGACAAATTTTGGTTGCACTTGAAAAAATAACTCCTTACAAGGCCTCATCGAAAGCTTCATCCACTCAGTTATGGACCCTACACCATCGCCAAGGTTGTGGGTGATAATGCTTTTGAGATCAACCTTCCCCCATTCCTTGGCTTGCACCTAGTATTCAATGTCGACCTCCTTCAACCTTATTTTCCACCATTATTGGACATGATACAAGTGTATATTGGTGGCCACCCCCTATTCCAAATTCCACTTGGCTCATCTTGATAGTTTTTAGTTCAACACATTTCTATGTAATGGTGTCATCTCTTTGTAATTATGGGTTCTACACTTTTGGGGATGTCTTGAAACCCTACACAACATCAAGGTGGATATTGGTGGCCGACCACCTATTCCAATTAGTTATTTTGGCAGTTTTCATGTTAGTACATATTTTTGTACTTTCGGGGTTGTTTTGAGGCCCTAAACAATAGTTTTTTGGATTTCGATAGTCAAACTATTGACAAAGTTATATTTTGATGGCATAATGTGCATTTCTCGAAAATACCTTTCTAATGGGCTATCACATGCCTAAAACGAAGATTGTATGAAAAAGTTACGACCCCGGGAAGTTGATGTACTAACTTACCTCAACAAGGCCCACATGACTTTTGGTGCTTCATATCCTAGGGTTAGGTTTTTTGGATGTCTTGGGTTTTGGAATTCATGTTTATTGTAAAAATTCCTTCAATGACTCATTGTACTGATATTATTTAGAATGAGCGTAGCCGTCACATCTCTTCTTAGAGATAAGATGTCACCATTTTAGCGAGTTCATTCACTCTGTATTTTTATATTCTCTATACATTTCTTTCATTAATAGAAATCATGTATTGTTGCATTTATCTGTTTATGGAAATATTTGGGTGTATTTCATTGTAATATATTTTCTTTCATTTTGTTCCAAAAATAATCTGGATAAGTGGTATCAAAGAAAGTTGCTCTTGATCGTTTTTCAGTGCATGTCCCCAATGAGGTCCAAGTATAGAAAGTTGTGTATCGAGCTTATCTCTCTTGAGGACAATCACTCTCGCACGCCCAAGAAACCCTCCATGGTGGAAGAAAATAAAAATGGTAGAGAAAAATATTCTATTAACCTATTGCTTGAGAAAGCTCTCTCATGACAGAGGGACGAAATGATGGAGAATTTTTCCCACATCTTTCAACACCTGCAAATAGAAATAGGTGCATATTCATCAAGAGAACACTTTGGAGGAACCTCTCCATTCAAGGTATAAGTTAATTTTAATATTCTCGTATTTGAAGTTCAAATAGATGCGGATGCCCTAGAAAAATGGTTAAATATGATAGAAGGTTATTTCTCTATTCACAATTTTTTCAACAAGGAAAAGATCATTTTCGCACTCCTCAAGGCTCTCTCCCATGTCAAACATTGGTGGGAAACTTACTGGGAGAAAATTTCCACAAAGGAATATGGAATATATGGGGTCTATCCCACTTGGGATTATTTTTTGCATATGATCAAAGAAAAATATTACCCTATTGATAACTATGAATACCAGTACATGAGATGGAACACACTGTGGAAAGAGGGGCCAAATGGTGTCGAATTTAACAAATACTTTCCATACCTTTCACACCAATATGGGTATCAAAGACTCCAAGTAACATTTGGTTCTGAAATACCATGGGGATTTTCATAGGTACATCCAAACTGAAATGGATTTCCTAAACATCTCATCACTGGGAGGTGCCTATCGATATGCTATCAAAATCAAGAAGAAATTTATGCACCAGAACAAATGGGAGTTAGGTTCTATAATTTTGCAACAACCAAAGAATAATAAATACGACCCTAAACAACAGCCTCCTGACAACCAGTCCAAGACATAGGAAAATAAGGGCAAGGGAAATATGAAGAATGACATTGGGAAGTGGTACGACTTCCACAAAATACCCTGGCACAACACTGATGAATGTTTCTCAAAATAGTCATTGGTGGTCGAGATCAAAGACAAGGAGCTGAAACCTAATTCATAATCTGATCTAGAAAAAATAAAAAAAGGAAGATCATCGACATAGATCCCACTACTATCGTTGAGACCACAACAATTCAACCAAAAGAAACAGAAAATGATTTCCCCTCTTCCATGGGAACTCAACGCAATGGAGACCATTGCTTCCTAAGGGGTTATGACTGATGCAGGTGGATATTGGTGGCCACCCACCTATTTAAAATTCCACTCAACTCATCTTGACATTTTTCAGTTCAACATGTTTCTATGCAATGGTGACATATCTTTTTAATTATGGGTTCTGCAGTTTTGTAGTTGTCTTGAATATCTGCACAAGATCCAGGTGGATATTAGTGGCTTCCCACCTATTCCAACTGGCTTATTTGGGAAATTTTCATGTCAGTGCATCTTTCTATACTTCTGGGGTTGTTTTGAGGCCCTAAACAACAATTTTTGGGCTTGCCACAATCAAACTAATGACAGAGTCAAAGTTTGACAACATAATGTGTATTTCTTGAAAATACCTTTCCAACGGGCTATCACATGCCTAAAATGGATATCGTATGCAAAAGTTATGACCCAGTGAAGTTGATGTACTAAATCACCCCAATGGGGCCCACATGAATTTTGGCGTGTCATCTCCTAGGGTTAGGTGTTTAGATGTCTAGGGTTTTGGAATTCATTTTTATTTTAAAGAGGCCTCCAGAGCCTCATTGTATTTATCTTCTTGTGAATGAGCATAGTCTTCACATCTATTCTCAGAGATAAGCTTCCAACATTCTAGCGAGTTTATTCACTCTATATTTTTACAATTTATGTACATTTATTTCATTAATAGAAATCATGTATTGTTGTATTTATCTATTTCTAGCAATATTTGGGTGTTGTTGGGTATGTGTTATATTCTTTTCATGTGTATGTGTGGGTGCATCAGATTCGACAACTGCATCTAACGATCCCTCATAGTAGTGTTGTTTTGGGCGGTTTTTGCTATTTTTAGCGGTTTTCTAAATTAATCTCGGATTAAGGGATTAGGGTTTTGGTATCTACAGAATACCTAAAAACATTGTATATATTGTATGGTGAATGGTGAAATTGGATATAATGAAATAAGAAAGGTTTTCCCCAGTTGAGGGTTTTCGGTATAAATCTCTATGTACTATGTGAATGAGCCATTGATTAATTTATGTTTTGCTTAAGAATTTATATGCATTGCATTACTTTGCAGGTTTAAAACTTACATGTGGTATCATAGATCTTTTTTGGCTTCAGAGGGATGCCTTTGTTGTTGAGGGTTTATCTTGGTCTTGATAGATCAATTTTATCTTGGGTCTGTGATAAACTTGGGTTTAGTGGGAGCTTTTGCAATGGTGATTTGAGTGTAGAAAGAGGAATGGCGAGCTCTTCTAGAATCGAGATAGAGAATTTCAATGGTAAAAACTTTGAGCTATGGAAGCTCAAGATGGTGGACCTTCTTGTAGACAAAGAACAATGGATCGTTGTGGATCCCAGTACATAGCCTACTGGTACATTGTATACTAGCACACAGGCTACTGGTACACAACCTACTAGTACACAAACTACTAGTACACCACCTACTGGTATGTTGAAGGGATATTGGGAGAAGTTGGACAGAAGAGAAAGGAGTATTATTCGACTCTGCCTGGTAGATTCATTGTTGTTGAATGTCTCAGGAGAATCTACAGCTAAGGAACTATGGGATAAGTTGGAGAATTTGTATCAATCAAAGTACCTGGTAAACAAGTTGTTTCTTTCGAAGAAGTTGTATCATCTTAGGATGGAAGATGGAGATTCTGTGACAGAACATCTAAATGCATTTAATACTCTAGTAATTCAACTTGTCTCTGTTAATATTACGATTGAAGAAGAAGATAAGTGTATTACTTTGTTATGTTCTTTGCCAGACTTTTGGGATAATCTAGTTGTAGCAATAGGTAGTACCACTCAATCTACATGAAGTATGAGGATGTAGTTGCATCCTTGTTATCTGAAGAGATGAGGTGGAAAAGAATGGATGGTCATAGCAAAAATGCTTTATTTGTAAGAGGTCATACCCAAGACAGGAATCCTGGTAAGACTTCGGGGGGGGAGAGATCTAAATCTATAGGTAGATCTAATTCTCCAGGAAAATCTTTGAGGAAATGTTGGAAGTGTGGTAAAACAGGGCATTATAAGAAATATTGCAAGTCTAAAATGCTTGAAAAACCAAAGGGATTTGATAGTACCTCTTCCACAAAGGAGAAAACCTCCACTGAAGAAGGAGGTGATGTTTACCTGGCATCTACAAGTAAACATGCAGACTGTGATGTATGGTTGATTGACTCAGGTGCGTCATACCATATGACTCCTCACAGGGAGTGGTTATATGAATATGAAAAATACAATTGTGGTGATGTATTCCTCAGAGATGACTCGACAACCAAAATCATGGAACAAGGAAGGGTTAAGTTGCTGCTAAAATATGGAAGAATTAGAACTCTCCCTGGGGCTCTTCACATTCCAAAACTAGCCAGGAGCCTAATATTTGTAATCAAGTTGGATGATGCAAGAGTGAATACTATATTTGGAAAGAACACTTGCAAGATGGTATGAAGAGCAATGGTGTTGATGAGGGGAGTTCAGTGTGGAACTCTGTACAAGTTGTTGGGAAGAATTTATACTAATGGGTGTAATATTTATGTTGTCCTTGAGCAGACAAATAAGGAATACAAGACCAATACCATATCTGAAAAGAAGACCATGTTGTGGCATAAAAGACAGGGGAATATTAAAAAAAAAGGGCCTTTGAACACTACACGATAAAGGCATGGTTGAAGGTGTGTCTAATTGCACTCTGGACTTTGATTTTTGTGAACATTGCATATATGGTAAACAAAATCGAGTAATATTCCCATCTGGTGCTACAAGAGAAAAGGGGATATTAGAATTGATACACAGTGATGTGTTTGGACCTGTGCCTATTCCATCACTAGGTAATTCTGTGTATTATGTTCTTAGAAATAAATCTGAGGTATTTGATAAATTTAAAGAGTTTAAGGATTTGGTAGAAAATCAGACAGAGAATAAAATAAAGGTATTGAGAATAGATAATGGTGGAGAATTTTGCAGAAATGAATTCGAAGAATACTGTAAGAAGTGTGGTATAGCAAGGTAGAAGGCTACTCCATACACTCCTCAGCAGAATGGAGTTGCAGAAAGGATGAACAGGACACTGATGGAAAAATCAAGGAGCATGTTCAGTGGTGTCGAGTTAGGACAAGAATTTTGGGCAGATGCAGTGGGTACAACATGTTACCTGATCAATCGATCACCTTCATCAGCGTTGGATGATAAAAATACACATGAGGTATGGATTGAAAAGAAACCCTCTCTTCAATATCTTAGAGTGTTTGGTTGTGATGCATATGTACATGTTCCAAAGGAAAATAGGAGTAAGCTAGATAAAAAAGATGAAAAGTGTATCTTTATTGGTTATAAAGATGGTGTGAAAGGTTATAAGCTTTGGAACCCATAAACTAAGAAGACTGTTTATAGTCGGGATGTTGTTTTTAGAGAGGTAAAAGATGTGTCCAAACAGGAATTCCTACCAGGGCAAGACGAACCTGAGAAAATAGAGCTAGAGTTGGATGATGAAAAATATGAATCATCTGAAGAATATGAAGCACAAGAATAAGAAGAACCTCATACCCCAGTATTGAGGAGATTAGTGAGAGAAAGAAGGAAACCATAAAGGTATAGTCCACCTGATTTTCGTTCCAATTTTTCTTTATCTATTACTAATGATGATCCCATAACTGTCAGGGAAGCAATGAATTTAGAGGATAGTAAACTATGGAAGAAGGCCACGATTGAAGAAATGGATGCCTTGGATAAGAATGAGGCATGGGATATAGTTGAGTTTCCAGCTGGAAGAAAATATGTTGGTAGAAAATGGTTGTTTAAGAAGAAGTTTAATGTAGAAGGAAAAGTTGAGAAATACAAAGCTTGTTTAGTAGAAAAAGGGTATTCCCAAGTAGAGGGAATTGACTTTGGTGATTTTTTTTCTCCTGTTGCTAAGTTAACTTCTATTAGATTTCTTTTATCTATTGTTGATGCTTTTGATATTGAAGTGGAATAGATGGATTTGAAGATAACATTCCTACATGGGGATCTGGAAGAAGAAATCTACATGAAGCAGCTAGAAGGATTTGTATTGAAGGGAAAGAAAGAGATGGCGTGTAAGGTTAAAAAAGTCACTATATGGTCTGAAGCAATCACCTAGGACATGGTACCAAAATTTTGACACATACATCCTTGGATTGGGATTTGTGAGAAGAAGGGTTGATCACTGTGTATATTCCAAGCAGGTTGGTAATCAATTCATTTATGTAGTGTTGTATATTGATGACATGTTGTTGGTAGGAAATAACATGGATGTTATCAAGGAGGTGAAATCACATCTATCCTCTAAATTTGACATGAAGGATCTCGGTGCTGCTAACTTCACTCTGGGAATGGAAATTAAAAGAGATCGTGCTAACATGAAACTCTGGTTGAATCAGATAAAATATGTTGAGATGATATTGCATAGGTTTAATATGCATGGAAGTAAACCGGTCAAGGTTCCTATTCCTATAGGTGTAAATTTATCTGTAGATCAGTGTCCCAAGGCATAGGAAGAAGAAGAGGACATGTCCCATGTTCTGTATGCTAGTGTAGTTGGTAGTCTTATGTATGCCATGGTTTGTACTAGACCGGACATTGCACATGTAGTGGGAGTTTTGAGTAGTTATATGTAAAAACCAGGGAAGGAGCATTGGACAACAGTAAAGAGGGTCTTCAGGTATTTGCATGGCACTACCAATTATGGATTGTTCTACCAAGGAAGACTAGGATTGGACAAAGGGGTGGAAATACATGGATTTGTTGATGTAGACTGGGTTGGAGATCTAGATCACAAAATATCTACAAGTGGATATGTGTTTAACCTATTTGGAGGAGAAATTAGTTGGATGAGAAAAAGACAAGCTATAGTGGCACTCTCAACTACATAAGTTGAATACATGGCAGCCACTCATGCAAGGAAGGAAGCAATATGGTTACAACGATTGTGTTCAGGTATTGGGTTGGTACAACAAGCAATGAGATTATATTGTGATGGTCAGAGTGAAATCTTTTTGTCAAAGTACCCAACTTATCATTCGAAGAAAAGGCATATTGATGTTCAGTATCACTTTGTGAGAGACATGGTTGAGGAAAAGAAGGTATTACTGGAAAAGGTTGACACTTTGAATAATGTTGCAGATCATTGACAAAGTCCGTGAGGATAGAAAATTTCTCATGGTGTAGAGTAACAATGGGCATTGCTTCCCTGGATTGTTGACTATATATAATCCTATGGGCCCCTGGATGCAAAGAAAAAAACAAGTGGGAGAATGTTGGGTATGTGTTATATTATTTGCATGTGTGTGTGTGGGTGCATCATATTCTAAAAATGCATATAAATNGGGGGGGTTAGGTATGGGTGATTTTTGCTATTTTTAGCAGTTTTAAAAATTAATCCCAGATTAAGGGATTAGGTTTTTGGTATCTATGGAATACCTAAAAACATTGTATATATTGTATGGTGAATGGTGAAATTGGATATAATGAAATAATAAAGGTTTTCCCCGGTTGAGGGTTTCCGGTATAAATCTCTGTGTACTATGTGAATGAGCCATTGATTAATTTCTTTTTATTAATAATCTATATGCATTTCTTTACTTCACAGGTTGAAAACTTACAGGTGTATCTCATTGTAATAACTCCACTTTCATTTCATTCCAAAAATAATTTGGATCAAGACACCTCAGAGATAGTAGAACAATTGACACCAATAGATCTCAACCCTGATTGCATGGAATAGGAATCCATTTATCATATCATAGACACATAGGTCAAGGGCACTCACCATTATAGGATTCAACTTTATCGGGTTGTCAAAGTAGGGAAACACTTGCACCAAGGCAACTAGCTCACCCTGGGCCAAATTCAGTAGAAATTTCCTCATCTGATGGGGGCACTCAATGAAATGTAAACCATTGCTTCCTAAGGGGGGAGGATTGATCTAGGAGGATATTGGTGGCCACCCATCCTATCCAACTGTCTCAAAACATGTTTTTGGAAACTTACTATTTTTAGCAGTTTTTTGGTTCCTGAACTTCTGGGGTCATTTTGAGGGCCTAAACGACGTTTTTTTCACAATTGGGAACCTCAATCTTTCCTAAAGGATTTAATTGATCCCAATAAATGAATTTTCTTATCAGTACATTTCCAATGAGCTATCATGTTCCCTAAACGAATATCATATGCACAAGTTACGACCTCGAGAAGTTGATGGACTAACTTACCCCAACGAGGCCCACATGAATTTTGGCACTTCATCTCCTAGGGTTAGGTTTTTGGATGTCTAGGGTTTTGGAATTGATTTTTATTGTAAAAATTCCTTCAAAGCCTCATTGTACTCATATTTTTGTGAATGAGTGTAGCTGTCACATCTCTTCTCAAAGATAAGCTACCACAATTTTAGAAAGCTTGTTTTTAGTCTGCATTTTATAGTTTTCAACATATTTGTTATTTACTAGAAACCAAGTTTTACTGCATATATGTTATTTATCACCTTGTCTCTGTGTTAATATTATTAATCTATGGTTTTTTTTTTTTTT
>ML778092.1:342682-356358 GCA_009831015.1 Picea engelmannii | reverse complement strand
TTCGCTCATAAATTTGTATCAGTGGTATCATAGCGGTCTTCTCCTTGTCATTTGTTTAATGCATGTCCCTAACGCGGTCAGGGTATAGAGAGTTGGGTCTCAAGATTGTTTCTATTGAGGAAAAATTCTCTCGCACGCCAAAGAAACCATCCATGGCAGGAGAAAATAAATACTATGGGACAAGATGTCCTTTCAAAATGTTTCTCAAGGAATCACTTGAACAACATAGGAACGAGATGATGGACAACTTTGCACAAATCCTTCGACGACATCCACCTCAAGAAAAAGCGCCACCCCCTTCAAGGTACAAATCAAATTTGATATTACTATATTTGAAGGTTAATAAATTCTTATGCCATAGATAAAAGTTTAAACCTTATAGAAGGGAATTTTTCTATCCACAATTTTTTCAATAGAGAAAAGATTACGTTTGCACTCCTCAAGGTCATCCCCCATGTCAAAGATTGGTGGGAGACTTTATGTGAGCAAAAGGAAATAGAGGGATCCAAAATCTTTGCAGTTGTACCCACTTGGGGTTCCTTCAAGGATGCTATTAAGGAACAATACTACCTAGTTGGAAGTTATGATGACTTGTATACAAGATGGACCACACTGTGATAGGAAAGAGACCAAATAATGATAGATTTCACTAATGTCTTCCATACCTTGCAAACCGAGATGGGTATCAATTATTCTAAGTGTCATCTATTTCTCAAGTATCATGACATTCTGAATAGATATATATAGATAGAAATGAATTTTTTGTACATCTCATCCTTGGGAGCGGCCTATCAATAATCCGTCAAAATCAAGCAGAAGACGAAACAAAAGCCTCGATAGTTTGGGTCTGGGAACCCCTCACAATAGAATAACAGAAAGGGAATCCCCAACCTGCAGAAAAAATGATAGAGAAAATATGGGAAACCTCAGGAAAACCAGTGTAATCCACAAGAAAATAAGTACAATGGGAAGACGAATAAAGATACTAGGAAGTGGTGCAACTTCCATAAGAGCCCCTATCATAACATTGTTGAATTTCGCTCAAAGTATTCCTTGGTGGCTGAGGTAAAATCCTTTGAATCATATGCAAGTTATGACTTTGAGTTAGAACTAGAAAAGGGGAGAAGGATCAGTGATGCAGAACCCATTTCCACCATTGCTACCACAAAGATCCATCCTGGTGAACCTAATGAGCCAGATGAAGGAGAGGACCTCTTTCATTCACAAATGTGGGTAAAAGGAACTCTGCTACACTTCATCGTTGATACTGGTAGCCATAAGAACCTCATCTAAGAAGAGGTTGTCAAGTGGATATCCCTGTCGATAACGCTGCATCCAAATCCCTACACCATTAGATGGATCCATCAAGGAAGAAATATTCATGTCAGCCAACAATGTCATCTATCATATGGTATCAAGCCATTCAAAGATGAGGTATTGTGTGATGTTACTCCCCTTGAATTTGTTTACGTTCTTTTGGGCCAACCTTATTTATGGAAACATCATGTTGTATATGAGTCTAGGCCTCATAGTGTTATTATTACTTTGAACAAGAAATTGTATAGGATACCTGAGGCAGTCCCACCTAGGGCTCTTTCCTTGATCTCTACTAAGAAATGAAGGAAGACAATTTCTCAAACCGGGAATTTTTTCTTCTTCATGATTCACTCTCAAAGTCAGAGAAAGGTTATAACCACATCCATGTATTCCACGAATGACCTCTCCACGCAGCATAATTAATTGGATAATATCATGGAATAATACAAAGGCATCTTCTCATCACCTACTGGGGTACCTATGCACTGCCAATTCAAGCATCCCATAGATCTGACCCTCGACACACTACTACCCAATGGGCTAGTCTATCGTCACTCCCTACTAGAAAATGAGGAGATCACACTTCACATCCAAGAACTGCTCCACAAGGGGCACATATGACCCATCTCATCACCCTATGGAATCCCAATCATGCTGGTGCAGAAGAAAGATGAGAATTTGTGACTCTGCATTGATTACCGGGCTCTAAATAAAATCACAACCAAGAATCGATACCTGATTCCCCAAATCAACAATCTCCTTGATCATCTCAAGGGGGGGGGAATACTTCTGTAAGATTTATCTGAAATCTATATACAATCAAGTCCCAATATAACTAACAGATGTATGGAAAAATACCTTCAATTCAAAAGAAGGTCTTTTTGAATGGTTGGTCATGCCCTTTGGTTTGAAAAATTCCCTAGCAATGTTCACGAGGATGATGGACGATATCTTGAGGCCTTTCACTAATTATTTTGTGGTGGTGTATCTAGATGGCATCCTCATCTACAACAAGACTTGGGAAGAACACTTGCAACATATTCAACAAGTTATGCACACTTTGCGGCAGCATAAGCCAATGCCAACTTGGAAAAATGCTCCTTCGGCATGGACAAGGTCCAGTACCTTGGCTACATTGTTTATGCACATGGTGTGCATGTTGATCCAACCAAGATCCAAGTCATTCATGATTGGCTATCCCCAACCACGCTAACTGAGATTCTGAGCTTCTTTGGCCTTGCCAATTTCTATCGAAGGTTCATGTTGGGATTCTCCCATATTGCATGGGCCCTCATCCAAATAACCAGAGGTGGTGGTAAGGTAAAATTTGTGTGGGGTTTGTCCCAACAAAAAGATTTCGATGATATAAAGAAACACTTGTGCTCTGCCCCATTTATTTCATTACCTGACCTACAACAACCCTTTGAGATCAAGACGGATGCTTCAAACTATGATGTGGGTGTAGTCATCACTCAGCACGACCACCCCGTGGACTATCATAGTGAGACAGTATCAAATGTCATCCATAAGTACCCTACTTACGACAAAGAAATGTACTCCATTGTGTAATCCTACCACCAATGGAGGAATTACGTTCTCAGGAAGGAGACATTCATCCACATTGATCATAAGCCTCTACAGTTCATGCAAACATAATGAAAATTGCAGAATGACCGTCATCAGAAGTGGTCCACATATTTGTAGCAGTTCCACCTCAACATCAAGTATAAAATAAGAAGTACCAACCAAGTTGTTGAGCATCTTAGCCGACCTCTAGTCATGGCACTCACCATAGTGCTAAATTATTGTGTCCACAAGACATCCGAGTGGCCCCACCTCTATGAGACATATCCTAACTTTGCAACATCTACCAGATGTTGGGCGCAAACACAACTGTCACCAATTTCCATCTTCAGGATAGGCTGTTGTGCCATCTGGGACATCTATGTGTTCCATCAAGCGAGCAAGCGAATATGATTTGGGAAGCCCACAATAGTCAGGTGGCAGGACACTTCGGAGTGGAAAATATAGTGAAAATGTTGCAACGACATTTCTACTAGTCGAAACTTTGACAGGATGTCAACAATTATATTTGGTCCTACACTTCCTATGCTATTTCCAAACCTTCCATTAAGAAAAAATACATGTATACTCCTCTACATACTCCTAACAAGCCCTGAGAATCCATATTGATAGACTACATGTTGGGCCTTTCGTCCACCAAGTAGGGAAATGACTATGTTTTTGTGGTTTTTGATCCTTTTCCAAGATGGAAATTCTGGCCACCTGTAAGAAGAGAATCACAATAGAGGTCACTGCCAAGATCTTCTTTGAATGAATGTGGTTACAATTTGGGATCCCACAAATCATTATCTCATATCGGGATAGTTGGTTCCTCAACACATCATGGTCAAGCCTCTGGTCATTGTTGGACACCAAGCTCACCAAGTCCACTTCCTTCCACCCCTAAATGGAAACTGAGGTCGTCATCTGAATGATCATGCACATATTAAGCATGTACAATTCCATGCACCCCAAAAACTAGGATGAGATTCTTCACTATGCTCAACATAGCTACAATAGAGCCATACATATCTCAACCAACCACAACTCCTTTCAGGTGGGGTTGGTATTTCAACCATTGGGTCCCATTGATGTTTCACTACCCCTTGCGGCCACCTAGGAATACTCATCGTATGCTCCAACTAGAGATGAAAAAAACACCTAGTTCATTGAGAGGATCCAACACATCCACCAACAGGTTCAATATATTTTATAGAAGTTCAATTCCAAGTATAAGAAGCACCATTATCAACATCGGGTGCCACACCATTTTCAGGTGGGAGACAAAGCTTGGTTGCACTTGTAGAAATAATTCCTTACAAGGCCTCATTAGAAGCTTCGTCCACTCCATTATGGATTCTACACCATCACCAAGGTTGTGGGTGACAATTCTTTTGAGATCAACCTTTCCCCATTCCTTGGCTTGCACCCAATATTCAATGTGGACCTCCTTCAACCTTATTTTCCACCATTATTGGACACCTCAAAGATAGAAGAATGATTGAAAACAACATAGCTTAACCCTGAATGCATGGAACAGTCATCCACTGATCATATCGTGGACACACAGGTTAAGGGAACTCTCCAGTAGAGGATATATCTTTATCGGTTTATCAAAGTAGGGCAACTCCTGCACCAAGGAAACTGGCTCCCCCAGGGCCAAATTCACTAGAAATTTCCTCATTTGATGGGGGAAATCAACGAAATGGAGATGATTGCTTCCTAATTTGGGAGGATTGATATAGTAGGATCTTTGTGTCCACCCACCTTATCGAATTGGTTCAAATTTTTTTTTGGCAACTTACTTCTTTTAGTAGTTTTTCGGTTCCTGAATTTCTAGGGCCATTTTAAGGGCCTAAACATACATTTTTCATGATAAGGAACTTCAATGATATGAAAATGATATAATTGATCCCCCTAAATCAATCTCCTCTTCAATAACTTTCCAACAAGCTATCGTGTGCCCTAAATAGAGATCGTTTGCAAAAGTTACGACCCCAAGAAGTTGATGTACTAACATACCCCAACGGGGCCCAGATCAATTTTGGCACTTCATCTCCTAGGGTTAGGTTTCTGGATGTCGAGGGTTTTTGAATTCATGTTTATTGTAAAAATTCCTTCATAGCCTCATTGTACTCATCTTCTTATGAATGAGCATAGTTTTCACATCTCTTCTCAAAGATAAGCTGCCATTATTCTAGCAAGCTTGTTTTCAGTCTACATTTTACAGATTTCAACATATTTATTATTTAATAGAAACCAAGTTTTAATGTATCTTTGTTAATGTTCACCACTCTCTGTGTTAATATTATCAATTAATGGTTTTATTTTGTTCCTCTCATAAATACAGATCATGTAGTCCTACACTTGGTACACCAGAATTGCTTGTGTTTCTCCTTTACTTTTGTAAGTTCTTCCAGTTGAATCGTCAAATAATCCAACTGCATTTGAACTTGTGCCATTCCCCCGCTATCTCCTACCTGCGATGATTCCAATTTCATTGCAATTTCCAATTCCTCGGGCTGCAATGCAACCTTGTGTTGAATTAACGTCATGCGGATGTGTGGTAGAAATCTTGCAATAAACCATTCTTGATGTTGTTGATCGGGGATCTAGAAAGTTAGTTTACCCATTAGATCCCTGAACCTTTGATCAAAGTCCCATACCAACTTTTTTTGCACCTGTTTAATCTCCTTCAATTATGTGATGTACTGTGAATTATACTTTAGCTTATTGAACTCTTTCAACAGTGCTTGCCTTATCTCTACCAAAGTCATGTCTTGTCCCGTAGGTGTGGTACTCTGCAGCTTCACGTACAAGACTAGTGCACAACCTTGAAATGTTGTGGCTAACTATACAATATTCACAACCTAGTCTTGGAGATCCTTTGCATCCCAAATTGTATCATAGATGAAGAAATGTTGTTCTGGGTCCTATGACCCAACTCCACGAAAATCAGGAAGTATAAGGGTGTTGTCTACCCCTACCATGTTGTTTTTTTTATTCCCTCTTCTTGGTGATGTTGGTTGAATCTGACTTTGACTATGACTCTGAATTTGTGCACTGCTTCCACTACTCAAATTGCTACTACTATGTCCTCCCTAGATAACTACAATTGATTTTGACAAGTCTTCGATTGTTATCTCTGATTTTGATGACTCACATGGGGTCGTGGATTCGACATAGGACCTAGTATGAGTAGGAATTAACGTTTCTTCTATTACTAGACTAGACTAGAACTCCTCTTCTTCTCCTCATGTATGTGGTATTTCCATGATTTGGATGATTACGCAAGTTTCTCTCCCCTCTGGCTCACTGCATGAATCTCCTTTCTCAACCCCAATATTTCACCTATTGTACCTCCTTCTTCCACGCAATACTCCAAAATAGTCTTGTCCCTTTAGTATACCCTCTTTAGTCCTCTACATCCTTAGTCCCCTCTTCCTTCTTCATCGTTTCCTTTGTTCTCTCCTAATCTTAGTCTATCCTATTGTCATCCCTAGGTTCCCCTATGTGTGCAAGGCCCCTTAGTAGTCATATTTCATTGTCATCACACACTTTCCACAACAACATATTTATCCACATACCCAATGATTTCATGAACCTCCCACACAGACCTTTGAAAAATTCCCTTTCTGCAACACTGTATGATTGGGTACAATCTACTGCAAACTTTGTAATGTATACTCCTAGTATGCTATCCAACCAAAAATTAACTATTGTGAGTATTCAGATTACTTACATAATTGAGTTGTATTACCAACTCAGGAGTCCAATTCCTCGACACTGCAGTTTTGTACCTTCCGATATTCTCCACTAATATTTCTAGCCACTCAATCAGAATAATTGGAAATTCTCCAAAGAAAATTTCATGTAGTTCTGTGCACACATACATTTCCATCCATTGCTTGTCACTCATCCGAGGGTTTCTATTCTCTTGTCAAGAAAACTATCGTTCCTTCCTTTCCAACCATTCTGAGATCTCTTTCTTAGTCGACCTCTAAAACATTCCCTCAATCACAAATTCTGGATCCCGACAATGGAACCATTTGTGGGAGTTGGGCACGGTTTGTAAGACCCTAGGTTCAAGTTATCTATGAACAAAAAAAACCAATAGACACCGATCCTTTCGGCATCACTTGATTACGCAGATGAAGTCTCACATGAGGTATCTATTGGGACTACAAGAACTAGGTTTTTGCAGTAGTGAGGGAATGGGAGGTGACCTTTATATTCATTCTTCCTTCTTAGTTCTATGCACGCAATTATGTCCTTGTTCTCTATTATTTACTTAGTGATTTCAGATTCATACTATCATTATATTCCATGTTACCGCATAACCCATTACTGTAACAGTCATGATTATTGTGAAATGATTAAACATAAGACAAATCTAATCTACTATGCATCCAGACATAACTCACAATAAATCACATAAAAAACATTTGAAACAAGATTTAACATGGTTCACCCAACTCCGGGTTACATCCACAATGATTGGATTCTTTATTGGGTGTTTGGTAATTTATTTATCCTTACACATTGCGCTTACAAATATATATCACAGTTATCTTTCTCTTATCCTATCCTAGTTGCTTTGTAGTGAAAGCCTCTCTCTCTCTCTACATCAACTCTTACATTCAAACATCGATTTTCTCCCTTCTCAGCCTATCCTATCAACCTTCTTACTGACAGGCATTCTCAGAAGTTTGAAATAGACTCCACAATACTACCCGAGAATAACCACACAGAGGAACCCATATTCTCCCAACCCATTACATATTTATACATATAATCTAGGGCTTAAAATTCTACTTGGTTCATCCCAAAAACCCTATTACAATGCATGACTACTCCAATTAACTCATTTTTCATGTTGATTTATTATACTTTTCCATTTGCATGATGCTTTTGCACTCTGACTATTTTTATTCCTACTTTTGCATGTCCTTCCATATTTAACATGTAGGGTTTTCATCCTTCCTTTTCACCTGCTTTCTTCTCCTAATTATTTCTTCTTTCTTATTTATTCTTCTCTCTATTATATTCCCTACTTTTATTCCACTTACTACACACTATACTTCTAGATGCACCTCAACTATGCACTCCCTAGTCTTTCTTCTTCTCCTTTGCACCTTTGTTATACACTTTTTCTTTACTTAGGATTTTACCAAAATTGTATCCCAAAACTACCTGTCCAACATCTAGTACAAACCTAAATCTACAATCTAAAAACAAATTGTTTGATTATGTTAAGACCCTTGTACCCTAAATTAATGAAAGGCCTTATAAATTCAAGGATATAATGACTTTCATAATTTTAAAAAATAATAAAAATAATGTTATAAATTTTGAATTTTTTTTTGAAAAAAAATCCCCTACACAAGAACAATGTGTTCTCTATAATTCTACAATTTTTTTAAGGAAATTCCATCATTTAGGTAATCAACACTTGCACTTGTAAGAACATATGCATTGTGTTTAACATGAAAAATAACATACCATTTTTATAAAAACTCAAATTTCACATAGTCATACTCAAATTATATAAATAAAAATTATATATTCAGAAAGACAATTCAATTTCCTACATTTCATATGTTTACACTATATTCAAATTCATTATGAAATTACCTCAAATCATCCCCCAAAGTTATCAGATTTTTTTTTTCCATGATTTCATTTCCACTAATGCATCATGAGAGAACATCATTATCTTGCACCCACCCCTCTATAAGCTAGATCCTAAGAAATTGTGGAGGAAAATTCCAACTCGTAAAACTAAAGAAAACAATAGTATTTCCTTGAGGGATTGGAATTCCTACCTTACAAATATTTCTAAATACCCTCATGTCGTGGACACCATTCAAACCCTTTTTATAGAGGAAGAATTTTTTTCTTTAGAATACATAGATTTTTGGGTTAAACAACTAGAAAAAGGGAAAACTAAGGACTTTTGTAACGCCCCCCATCCACCAACAGGTTGGGCCATGATACTCCAGAAAACTATCATGCTCAAATATACATAGTATATATATCTAATGCAATTTTTAACCGGACATAAACATTTTGTTCATACATAGATTAATGTGGAAGAGACAATAACACATACAAATTAATAGATGATTTATGTTCTTCTAAAACACAACATAATACATAAATAATAGTAAAAGAATACATGCAGTAATCACAGAAAAAACCCATAAATATAAAAACATATATAAACACACAACATGTAACCAAACTTGGAAATGGTACTTATATTTTAATTTAAGTACACCAACTGTGTGCAGACCTTCCATGAACCTCCCAGCCTTAGATGATGTTGCTCATCACTCTCAATAGTGGGTCACCCCCGAGCTAGGACTAAAATCCACTGGAAAGAGATTCCTTGTCTAGGCAAGGACAACAAGAAGTTGCACAGTACAACATGAAGGATTTCATCCAAGGAGCCACTTATTCCCACAACTCACAGAATCTCATTCCCCACATGCCTGTTCCACCCCAGGAGTGTACACCTTCACTGTCACACAGTCCATCAGCTGCTACACCTCCCTTTACATGGATTCAACAATAGGATGGATCAAGAATTCTCAGAGTTTTGTAGCTGCTACTGGACTTCCTCCAAGAAAGCTCACTTCCTCAAAACACTCTCTCACCTGGAGAGAGTTTCTCATAGGCATGACAACCTGCTTATTCACTCTCACTCCTCAACACATGAGCATGGTGATGGCAACAACATAAACAGGACATGGGGAAATGGTACTGACAGGACAATATGAAGACAACCCGTAGGTGAAGGTACATCAATGGTATCAAATTTGACTTGTAGCATAGTTTCAGGTGGTCGAGGAATTCAACAATGGTGGAAAAAAGGACTAACTATGTTCTTTCTTAGTGTTTGCGTGAATGGGGAAAAACCATCGCCATCCAAGAGAGAATGTTGAGTATCGTCTGAATGGTGAGAATCATGAGGATGGCCAGCATGGTGAGAATGGTGAGAATGAGCCCCCCTAAATATGCATGGTTTTTGGATGACACTTGGCTCCCTCGAGGAGAATGTTCCCCCCACTTGGAACTCATTCCTCTCCCTAAAGGAACTTAGGATAAATTAATATCCTCTTTACATCTTTTTGGAATAATAAAATATTATTATATTAGCTCCTAATCTTATCCCTTCTTTCCTAGACTCACAACCCCATCCCTTTCCCTACCCAATGGAGCTTAGTCCCCCATAACTATTTATTCGTGGCCGGTCTACACACAACGATGTATTTTTATTAATAATTTACATAATTACATATATAAAATTAGGCCCAGTGGCCTTAGCATCTAGGATATCCGTCCTAATAAACACATAAGTCTACCAACTTATAATTAATTGGATCACTGGCCTACAAAACATAATTACATTCATAATTACAACTGGGTCTTGGACTTGGGGTATTAATATCCCCTCCCCTCATTTTTTCACTGTCCTCAGTGCAACTCATTTACACAACATCAAAAATATTTTCAAAATATTCAAAAAGATGTGGGTATTATGTCTGCATAGCATCTTCATTCTCCCACGTTGCATCCTCGGTCCGTACCGGGTCCATTGTACCTTTACAATCCTTATGGCTTGATTCTGGAGTTGCTTTTCCTTCCGATCTAGTATGTGCACCAGGTGGACCTATAAAGCGCCTTCTTGTTCCACCTAAATCACATTCCAATAAATCACAAGATTAACATTAGGTAGATATTTCTTGAGCAATGAGACATGAAATACGTTATGAATAGTAACAGAAATTGGCGACTCCACTGGGGATGGATCCAATCAGTTTTGGTTTTCTTCCTTGATCTTGTTTTTGGCCTTTTCTCACCTTTATATCTTATTCATGTTGTGTCTCTTATTCTTATATGTGTTGTTGGCTCTTGGATTAATATTATACACACTGAATTTCTGATCTTTTTTAAGTTTTTTTTTTTTTGGGGGGGGGCAAGTTTTTGAGTTTTGAGAGCACAACACTCCCCTGCCTCTACCACGAAAGTGCTATCACTCCCTTGCAGGATCCCACAGAACGTTGCAATGCTCTGGTGCCCTTGACACCAAAGTGATGGTATTTTTATTCTTTAGGGAATCCCTCTC
This sequence comes from Picea engelmannii, assembly GCA_009831015.1. NCBI lineage: Eukaryota > Viridiplantae > Streptophyta > Pinopsida > Pinales > Pinaceae > Picea > Picea engelmannii. Next base: position 345,347 of record ML778092.1, on the reverse strand, counting down.
TGAGTGTGGTTTTTTGCTAATTCATCTTCTCAGAGTCAATACTATCTCAGTGTGTCCTTGTTTGGCCTCCAACATCTTGATTTATAAGGATTGATGATGTTTTGTTTCGATTGTTGACAACTTTCTTCCTTACTTTGAGTCACTCTTCTTCCTTGATATTTGGATTTGATCTATTTCTTTCTCACTTATCTGAATGAACGAATGTTGTCGTAAGGAAATTTAGAGATATATGTGTTATCACCCTATAAGTTATAGGATCAACTGGTGACTGGAATATTATCTATCTCTAGTGTTTTTGTTGACAAATGATTTTTCATTTTGCAAATAATTTGAAAAGAAAAAGAAAAGAAAAAAGAAAGAAAAAAGAAAAAGAAAAGAAATAAAAGAAAGAAAAGAAAAATAAAAGAGGGCATAAAAGAATTTCAATAAAAGCCCCATGCAATAATAGTAACTTGGTCCATACCTTTCAAGCATGGCCAAGTTCTTTTTAAATTGATGTTGATAGGGTTAGTGAATGAGTTTGGTTAAACAATTTAATCTTAGCCAAAGTGTTTAGGTTAGATTGGTGAATAAATCTGGCCAGACTGTCTAATCTTGATCAGATAGCCCCAGGGTAGAGTAAATTCTTAACCCAACAGTTTAATCTGGGTTAATTGTCATAGAAAACTAGGTTAGAGTATAGGCTAGTGTCTTCACTTCAATAAAATTAGCTTGATGACCGATGTTACACCATGATTTGGATACCTAAAAGATTGTTTAACTAACCCCTTGGTGGTGTAGACATGAAAAGCCTTGGAAAAACCCGTGAAATGCACTTATCCTAAGTCTCTCGGTGCATGTATTTTCTGTGCCCTCTCTTATGCTTCGTTCATATATCAATGGTCCAGATGATTGTGCCCAGATCTATGGTGGACTGATCTTTCCAGACCCCCCCCTGACCATTCTATATTTAACTAAGGGGGGGAGTCCGGAATTGATGATAAGACCCGCACACATATGGACGGCTTAGGTTTAAGCACGAAGATCTATGATCAATATTGGATTTTGGACCCCCCCATCCGTTCTGCCTTTAATGGAGGGGGGGGTTTAGAATGTGTGATAAACAACGCGCATAGATCTGCGGCCAAGAAGAAAGTGCACAGATCAAGGGCTCCAAGTGTTTTTTGAACCCCCCCGACTGATCTGCTTTTAACTGAGGGGGGGGGGTCTGGAATGGAATCTTTCCTCTGGTGGGCCCCTGCCTATACGTGGCACCAATATACCGGTCACGAGTCCCATCGCCTCCTACTGACTAACATACCTTTGTCACCTCCTGACGTCATCATCCACCTTTTCCCCGAAAGAGTCACTTCCCATAATTTATGTCAGTCCTTCCCCCCCATTCGCTTGTGGAAAGTCCCCTCACCATGGTATTTACCCCAATCAGTAACTACTGCATCACCCATCTATATCCCTCAGTCAGCGTCACCTGCGATCTCACACTGTAAATGATCCTTTGGCCATTTATTACTGGATGACCTATTTGTTAACCAGCTGACCTGTTTCTTGTGCCCAATGGAAACCCGTTTACTCAAAACTACCCTTCTTCTTCCTACTTTCACCCTTTACCCACTCATCACACTAGAGAAATTTACACTGTTTCCTCCTCCGTTACAGTCATTTGCCTCCATCCACAGTCGCCCCACTAACGTTGTTTTTCTTGCAGGTATTGTTGCAGTAATGGCGCCAAAGTCAAAACAAGCAAAAGGAGAGGAGAATCCATTCCTCCTGCCTCCTCTTGACCTTGAAAGGATCCCAATGGCCAACAAAGATCGTTTAATCGAGGATACAAAGTGCGATTTTGATTTCATAGACCTTCAATAGTGGCTCAAGGAAGTTTTCCTGGACCAGAGTGATGAAATTGGACTCTGGGAGTCCAATTTACCCCTATATCTCTTTCCTCAGATTCACCCTTTCCCAAAGTTTTCCCTCAAGTGCCAAGCCCACTACATTCCTGAGAAAAGAGTCATTGTCTCCTCGTCCAGAGAAATCCTGTTTCTCATCATGCCTGAATCCATTGACCAAATGATCCAAATTCCCCGAGCTGACTCTGCATCACCCTTCAACCTGGAAATTCTTACAGAATTATACCAGAAAATGACCTTCCCCCAAAGAGCTCAAATCTTTGAGCTTTTCCTCCCACCATCCGCTCAATTTCCCTCCACAAATCCCCCTTACCCTTCTTCCATGTTTTCAACCAAAGGAAACCAGATCATCTCTTCCCTATGCACCTTGTTAGGATACTATTCAGATCAGTGGGTAGATGAACCCATTCTGGGATTTTTATCCATCTTCGCTATCGATGAGAAGCCCTCCACACAGTTCGACTTCAGCACATTCCTGGCAAACAATATTCACGAACAGTTTGTAAATTTCTCCACGAAAGGCATGTTCCGTTACTCTTCCATATTGGCATACTTGTTCATTTTATTCCAAGCAGAGAAATTCATTTTTTCCATGCAGAAGATGGATGGAGATGGTATACCCCATGTTCGACAACACAGGTATTCCAACAGAGGACGAACACCTTCAGTAACCACTCACATAACCAGATCAAAGATCAACACACCGATGTTTTCACGTGGTAAAACCCCTACGGGGAAACATCCACGGCCCCAGCCAACGC
>ML778092.1:311163-337028 GCA_009831015.1 Picea engelmannii | reverse complement strand
TTTACCTAACGACATATTAGACCAAGTAGATCTTAACTAACTCCTAAGTGTCTAAATATCCTAACACCCCACGCAATGACCGCATGGACTTCCTTGCTCAAGAATAAATCCATAGAGTTCAGTTTCAAGGAGTTCATTGATCAATTCTACCACCCAGTGGTAAGTATGCTTAGCGAAAGGCCCGAGCCTCGAATAAACGATGAAGTTCAGAGGATCCTGAATCTTTTGGATCACACGAAGACTGGTCATTGGTATTTATACCAAAATCACACTAATATCAGAGTATACTGGTGCGAGTTGGCACCGTATAAGGTGCCCAAATACCTGCCTGTCAGAATTTTTTCTTTGGAATATACAAGGTAGATAATAAACTCTGATGATATCCATTTTTTGTCACTAAAGAAAAAGAAACAACTGAGAATCAAAGGGTAGATTGGCTCTTTCATTTGCAACAATCGTGGCACTGGAGAAGAAGCAGACAGGCTGCTGAAGGAAATGAAGTTCTTCATGAGTTTCCCATGGCATTACGATCCCTGTGGGATCAGCTCTGAGATGAGGGTGAAAAACAAAAACATCCCATATGTCCACGAATCTAGGCCGGAAGTCGAGAAGTTTGCAAACCAGACAATATGGGAGCCTAGCACTTTGGTCGAAGTAGAACAATAGGATCCCCTGGCCACTGTATCTCAAACAACCACACCACAGGTCCTAAAAGAGAAAAGGCCTAGGCAAGATTTATCTCCACCTGTCACTGAGGTATCGTCAGAAGAATTCCAGTTGCATACCAAGAGGTCTAAAACCATTCCAGCTCCTGGCCTGACTGGGGAAAGAGAAGCCCTATCTACTACGGTGACCAAGGTTGATAGGCCACCCCTCGGTGCAAGCCTCCAACATGTCATAACTTCTGCATTGCCAAAAAAATCTACAGATTCTCCATCAACTACCCAGCCAGGCAAGGTAGGACCGAAGCTGAGTATCTTTGAAAAATATGAGCTGATCAAGAAAAGGAACCAGACCCTGACCAATAGTAATTGCGCCCATTTATGGAAGTCGACGTCGACTGCACAACATAGGCTTCTATCGGCATTCGACACCAAGAAGGGCATAATGAATATGGCATTCCTCCAAGCACAGGTGTCAGATCCAAAGGTGATCACTAATTACAAAAGGGCCACCTTTGAATTCTAGACGAAGGATGTGCGTCCAGCCGATCAGATGGATCTGCAAAAGCAAATAGGGGAAATGGTCTTTTACACCCTGGTGCATGCTTCCACTACTGCGTCCAAATTGCAAGTGTCCCTGAACAACGTTCAAACACAATTGAAGTTAGAGAAGATATCGTCCTTTGCCAAGGACAATAGGATCAAAACTTTGGAAAAACTGGTCCTCAAGATCGGTTACGATCCTTCTAACGTGAAAGCAGCCAAGGAGATGATTAAGAAGAATAATGCTGACATAGTCTCCTTAAGGAAACAATTGAAGCTCGCTCCCACAGAGGATTTGTAGGCAAAGGAAATAGTATAGAAATAAGGAGAAAAAGATGAAATACTCAAGCTACTCATGGAGCAGAACGCACAACTTAAGGAAATGGAATCTGAGATGGAGAAACTGGTAAAAGAGAAAGAACAACTGAAGCCAATGGAATTCATTCCATTGAGCACCATTCCAATTTTGGGAGTGAGCACAACATTAGTGACATAGTCCCATCTGTGACTCCATTGACATCCCTGGAGAAGACATCCGACCTGGCTAAGTCTATGGAAAAGATGAACCTGCAGGAAACAGAGATCAGGAGGCTCAAAAAGGAGATTGAGAACCTTCAGGAACTCAAATCTTCCTTTCAGATCAACCTCTCTAAGGAAAAGAAGGTGACAGATCAACTCAAGCAAGAGTTACAACAACTCTGGAAGCAAACAGTGGTAGGAAAAACTTTGCCCGAGGTTAATGAAAGTGTATGGAAAGACATCACCAAGTCCATGAATGAGATATGGCCCATGATACAGATCATGTTTGAGCAGAATGAATTGGTGCATAGAAGAAAACAGGCCATTGAGAAGATCATATCAGAATTGGGAGAGATACCAACACAGGTGAACGAGATCATCAAGTTCCTAAATTCTAAGACCAAGGAAGAGCTGGAAGAGATGAAAATTGAAGACAGAACAGAGACCATCCTTGAGGTCAAAAGAGTTTTGACCAAGAGAGGATTAATGCTTCAACTGGAAGAAAAGGTTCAGGCCATGGACCTAGGGGTACAAATATTCTTTAGTAAGATTGAGGCTCTACAGAAGAAAGGTATTCCTGGTCTGAAGGTAATCAATGATAAATTGATGACACTCCTAGACTACAAGAAGAGACTAGCTGATGTGGCTAAGAACAATTCAAAGTTTGTAGGAATTCAAGGAAGCATCACTGGCAAGGCGTTTCTAGATGCACTTCAGTGGGACATCAATATTCAACATGAGATTCGATACATCTTCATCACCAAACCTACTTTCTCCAAGTACACAGAAATGGACGAAGTGTATCGAAGGCTACTCAAAGTCAACGTGCCTAGTCATCTTAGATGGGAGGAACTCTGTGATCTGATCGAGTAGCAAATGATCTGTCCTAGTCCAGTCATTTTTCCAGTCAGATGAGGTCGTGCAGAGGCTTCATCAACAACCCAACCGGAAATCAACATGCAGTTACACCACATCATCAAGCAGTTCCTAGATTTATAAATTTTGTTAAGTTAGTTAGGCTAAAAATAGATTTAGCACGTCCTGGTCATTAATGACAGGATCATTTGTAATTTTGAGTTATAGATACTTCATCTTTCGAAGTATTGAGGGTTGTTGATCTTCACACCCTCCAAGCTATTAGATTGTAATATTTTTTGAAGAGATCTTCCATTAATACAAAGAGGCACTTTTACAGGATTCTTGCGTGTATTCACTGGTGATGTTGTTCTATCTAAGTTATATGTTATTCTCACTTTGTTATCATACTGTTCTCTAAATCTAATCTTTGGAAGTAACGAAAGTTGCAGGATTTATCTCGTATACCCTGTTTCTAACTCAAAAGATTTAAGTGTTTATCTTCTCATTTTACAATAAAGAAATTCTTAATTGCTTCTTTTTTGTAATTGTCTTTCTCATCTTTTCTGCTATTCCTCATTTATGCTACTAAAGAATCCAATGATTATATTATCTCTCCCTGTGAAAGGTTCCTTTTTTTTTACTGGTTTGGATTTAATCTTTATGACACAGACCCCATAGCCCAATGGATGTGTAAACTATCTCAACCAACTCAACAACACTATGGAACAAAATTGACTTATCTATTTATCTAGCCTAATATTTAAAAGTTTTTGAAATATATATGAATCAATATAGAGAGATCCCTCTCTGAAGTTGGAAGGGCCAGATCCTATCTTTGAAAGCGGTTGGATAAAGATACCTTTCATAGATTTCTTCTTCCTAACAACCTCTTGGAAATTTACAGAGCGCTAACATAGTGGCGACTCCACTGGGGATAGAACAAAACTAAAAATTTATAGCTTCACGTTTTCTTTTCCTAGAAGAAAAATTTGTTCCTAAAATATTGCAAATTTGAGAAGAAAGTAATGTTTAGAGTTTGATTAAAATTTTTACATATTATTTTCAGACTCGTAAAACTAAAAAGTATATATATAAAAATCAAAAAGAAATTTGGCTCCCAAGAAAGTTTATACTAAATCTCATCCAGACCCAGAACAATTGCTCAGGAAAAAGACCGTTCCTGAAGGTTTAGTAAGTCATACTCCCTTTCATAAGTCCTTTTCCTTTTCAGGGGAGCTCATTACCTTTCAAAACCCTGACATTAATGCCCCTTCCGAACAAAGCCCGGTTAGAACAAGATCCGATAGTTTTGTGACTAAAATCATTTTGGACCCAACCGTTTTGCAACCCCAGACTCCTGAAGTTCTATCTCCCACTGCTAAAACGTAAACCACTACCTCGGTGCTAGCCAGTCCCTCCTCTTCCTTGTCTTCATTCGCTACCTCGCCTATCATCCAGTTTGTTATCCCACCTCCTCCACCTATCATGGCAGCCAGATACGCTCCCTTGGTGTTGGCCATGCCTCTTCATTCCATGCCCCAAGACTATCAAATGAGACTTCCACAGTTCGATGGAACAGGACCTTTGAACGCCCAACAACACATTGATAAAATGAATGATTATTTTGACCTGCATGAAGTAGATGAGGCTGACATTCAAATGAGATTGTTTGCCCAAAGTTTGACAGGTGACGTTAAGAAATGGTATAAAGGTTTACGTGCCACCTCAGTCCTTGACATTACCGCATTTCAAAGGAGTTTTCTAGACAGATGGGAAGTAAAGAAAAACCCTCTCCAAATTTTGTCAGAATACGAAAATATTAGAAGAAATCAAGGTGAGACGGTACAAGATTACTGCACTCGTTTCAATAACCTATACAATGAAATTCTAGCTGAAATCAAGCCTCCATAGGGTTTGGCATTGATAAAATTCCCTGATGGTTTTGACGTCGATATGTCATACCAACTAAGAGAAAGAAATTCTACCACCCTGGAATACATGCAGAAAAGCGCAATAAGTGTGGAGGCCAATTTGTTGGCAAAAGGGGCACGACAAAGGTCAGAGAGTAGAGTCACAATTAAAGAGGAAAATTCTACCTCAAACTCCAATTCCAAATTGGATTCCTTGGCTAGAGCAATGGAAAGAATGATGGAAAGACTTATGGTATTAGAAAGAAATCCTTTGAGAGAAAACCCACCAGCTCCTCAAATTCGGAATCCCAACTTCAGAAGAAACCCTCCCCAAATCAGATAGAGAGATCCTAGGGATCAAAGAGAGCAAAGAGGTCTGAATCAATAGATTAGACCTCCCTTAAAAGAAAATTATGCTGATGAAGGAGAGGAAGTGATTGAGGAATTAGAGGATACCCACATAAATCTCATGGGCATTCACGATAATGAAGCTATTTTCCTTACCCAAGAAGAGAAAGAAATTTTTCTTCTCAATCAAACAAAAGTAAGCGAAGAAGTTGAAGATGCAGAACAACAGGCATTCAAAAATGCCATTTTGGAGGTACACCGGCAGTACAATCTGTGGAGTAAAACGATAGAAAGAAGTTCCCCAAAAAAGGTGACTGAAGCCAAGAAGGTAGTCGAAACCAAAAAATCCTCTGAACCATCTGCCGAGAAGATTCCTGAGAAGAGTACTGCTGACGTTCCCATGAAAAGAAACCTCACTATTCTGAAAAGATCATCGTAGCTCGAGGTTTCATCAATTAATCAACCAAGTACTTATAGTCAGAAGAATGTGGTTGACAAACCAGAATTGATGAGCCAAAGTAGAGTCCCTACACCTTTCAGCCTCGAAGGGGAATTAGCCAAAGTAAAAACTCCCATTCCACTTTCCGAGTTGATGAATAAAGACGCTTATTGTTCATAAGTGATTAAATCACTGACCATTGAACCCGATATAGGTACGAAAGCCTTAACTGTTGGATCAACAAATCATTTAGATACTATGAACCTTAGAGATGATCAACCTTAACTTTTGTTCGGACCTGAAGTAGATGGCCGAGATGATAATGGTGATGTCTCTCCTTTTTACATCAGTCTAAATATACATGACCTGATCTTGCATAATGCTATGCTAGATTGAGATGCTTCCCACAATCTGATGCCTAAAGCCGTGATGGAGAAACTGGGACTGGAGGTCACTAGACCTTACAGGGATTTATGCTCATTCGACTCCAGTAAAGTTAGATGTATTGGGTTGATCAAGGACCAATGTATCACCCTAGCTCAAATTCCTGCAAAGAGCATGGTCATGGATGTGGTGGTTGCAGACATTCCCCCAAAGTATGGAATGTTGCTATCCCGGTCTTGGGGGGATAAGTTGAGAGGTACCCTACAACTAGATATGTCGTATGCTACTATCCCAGTTTTCAAGCAACAAAGAAGGCTGTACAGAGAAACATTGATGAAATACATGGTCAATAGCCGAGAAAAACCGCACAACTATCCTCTTTACTCCGCGCATTCTGACTTGGATTCTTTTATCTTATATAATGATGGTAAAACAGAACAGCAAAAACCTTAGTCGGGAGAGGGTACATCTGGTCCAGATGAAGGCCAAGAAGTCATTGAGGTAGAAAGGAAGAAAAACATGATAACCGAAGAATTACCGGTATATTTCTGGAGCATGGATTCTGATGGAGCAGTAAGCAAATAAGGAGCCAAAGCGGGAGTTTGGCTGCATAATCATAGAACTAGGTATTTGGAAAACCATTCTTACAAATTAAATTTCTAATGCACTAACAATATCGCCGAGTATGAAGCCTTGATGCTTGGTTTGAAACTTTTGGAAAGAGTTGGTGCCAAACAAATTATGGTAAGAGGTGATTCTGAGTTAATAATCAAGCAAATTAAAGGTGAGTATGCTGCGAAACATCCCCATCTTAGAGATTATACGAATGTTGTTCTTGATGCCCTGAGATGTTTCATTGAAGTTGATTTGCAGGTAATGCGGAGGGGACAAAATATTTTGGCAGACGGATTGGCTACGTCAGCAGCCACATGTAAGATTCCTTTCTGCTCAACTCTCCCATACACGGTAGAGGTGAAGTGTAGATAAACCGTTCCTGACAATGTCAAGTACTGGCAAGTGTTTGGTAATGATGATCAAATCGAAGACTTTTTGTAGTGTAAAAATGATTTTGAATATATAAATATAGATTTAGAGAACGAGGATGAAAATGTAAATAGATCGGATTTTGAAATTGATAGTGTAAATAGCATAGATTCAGGAGAATTAGGCGATGATGAGATGGAGACTGATATCCTGCATTTGAAAAGTAATGTTTTACCTAGGGGTTTAGTTCCTTTAGAGGACTTGTTTGATTTTGACGATGTAGCCAAAAAACCGAAAATAGAAGCCAGTGGACAAGAAGTAGAAGATTGTGATATAGGGACAGAAGAGAAACCCAGGATGGTCAAATTGTCCAAATAATTACCCCCTGAGCAAAAACTCAAATACATTGAGATGTTCAAAGAATATTCAGATGTTATTGCCTGGGGCTATGAGGATTTGAAAGCTTATGATACCAGCATCATACAACATCGGATTCCAATAAAAGAAGACCAAAAATCGTTCATACATAAACTTAGGAGAATAAATCCCAAGTTGCTCCCTCTGATAGAAAAGGAAATCAAAAAAATGTATGATGCCAAAATCATAGTCCCGTTGTGTTTTTCCAAATGGGTCTCTAATTTGGTCCCTACCCATAAGAAATCTGGGGAAATCATGCTTTGCATAGATTTCCAAAATCTGAATAAGGTCTCCCTGAAGGACAATTACCCCTTGCCCAAAATGGACCACATCCTACAAAGGGTAGTCGGATCCAGTCGAATCTCTTTGCTGGATGGTTTCTCAGGTTATAATCAGGTCCTCATCCACCCAGATGACCAAGACAAAACCGCTTTCACTACACCATGGGGCACTTTCATGTATGTGAAAATGCCTTTTGGTTTGATGAACACTAGAGCCACTTTCCAGAGAGCGATGAACATCGCCTTTGTGGAAGAATTGAGTAAATTTATTGTCATCTATTTGGATGATGTAACTGTGTTTTCCCAATCTGATGATGAACACCTGCGACACCTCAGACGAGTCTTTGATAAATGCAGGAGGTTTGGGATTTCTTTAAATCCTAAGAATAGCCTTTTCGGACTAGAGGAAGGTAAAATTCTAGGGCACATCATCTCCAAGGACGTAATCAAAATAGACCCTAGCAGAATCGAGGCCATACAAAAATTAGAAAACCCAAGAAACATCAAATAATTACAGTCTTTTATCGAAAAAATAAATTTTCTACGAAGATTCATACCCAATCTGGCAGAGCTCCTCAAAAACATTACAAATATGTTAAAAAGGGATGTAAAAATAAAATGGGATGCCGAGTCCAGGCATTCTTTCGAACAAGTCAAATGAGCACTGACAGAGGCCCATGTCTTGATCAGTCCTCATTTTACCCAGGATTTCTATCTTTTTTCTTTCGCGTCTGAACATACTATAGCAGTGGTATTACTACAAAAGAAAAACAAAGGGTATGAACAACCCATAGCTTTCTTTAGTAAAGCGTTAAGAGACGTCACTTTGAATTACAAGATAATGGAGAAACAGGCTTTTGCCTTGGTAAAAGCCATAAAAGACTTTAGAGTCTACATTCTCCATTCCCACACCATTGCCTATGTTCCGAATGCGGTAGTAAAAGACATTTTGACCCAGGAAAATCTGGATGGAAGAAGAGGAAAATGGATTGTTGTCATTTTAGAATATGACATAGAGATTAAGCCTACGAAATTAGTTAAAGGTCAAGGCCTAGCTAAATTAATGGTTGAATCTAATTTCCATGCTCTTGACATTAATTTTTTAGCTGCAGCAGATGAACAGGGCGAGATGGCGACTCCAAGCGTGAGAGAGGTATTTCTCAACTCCCCATGGTACATAGACCTTATATTCGTTTTGCATAATTTACAAGCTCCCCCTGGTTTGACTAAGACTAAAGCTAGATTTCTGAAGTTGAAAGCATTAAAATATTGTATTCTAGAAGGCAATCTATATTGGAAAGATCCGGGAGGTATTCTGTTAAATTGTTTATTGAAAGAGGAAGCTGACAAAGTGATACAAGAATTTCATGCAGGAGAATGTGGTGGCCATCTGAACTGGAAGGTCACAGCCAACAAAATCCTCATAGATGGATTCTATTGGCCCACTATATTCACCGATGTACATCATACAGTAACTTCATGTCATCAATATCAGTTGTTTGAAGGCAAAAAGAAACTCCTCCCTCTACCCCTGAAACTGATCTCAGTTGAATCCCCTTTTCAGTAATGGGTATTGGACTTCATTGGAGAAATACACCCCCCTTCTTTAGGCTAGCACAGGTGGATTCTCACTGCCACAGATTATTTTACCAAATGGATTGAAGCAGTACCAAGCAGGCAAGCCATTGATTCTATTATTATCAAATTCCTTGAAAATAATATCTTGTCTCGCTTTGGATGTCCTAGAAAGATTATAACTGAGAATGCATCTACTTTTTGGTCGAAGAAACTCATAGATTTCTGCAACCAGTATCACATTGGTTTGGGACATTCCATAGCTTACTACCCTTAGGGGAATGGGCTGGTAGAATCTTCAAACAAAACCTTGGTAAACATCATCAAGAAGACATTGCAGGAAAACAATAAATTGTGGGATAACAAGTTGGTGTTCACATTATGGGCTGACAGACTGACCACCAAAAGGTCAATTGGTATGTCACCATATCAGCTGGTCTACGGCACAGAAGCAATTTTCCCCACTTCCTTAGGAGTCCCCGTCATGAAATTGCTTCAAGACATACAAGCTGAGCCAAATGACTCATAGAGAAGGATCAATCAGATGATTCATTTGCAACAGTCTAGGGAAGAAGTATTCAACAAGACTCAGGTAGTCCAAGAAAGCATCAAGAAGATTTTTGACAAAAGAACCAAGGAAGATGATTTTGAGCTAGGAGATTTGGTGTTGAGATGGGACTCCAGAAATGAAGACAAGGGAAAGCATGGAAATTTTGATATTCTGTGGAGAGGACCATACATGATTCAAGCATTCAGGGGAAACAACGCTTTCTTGCTAAACAACGCTGATGGGACCGATCTGCCAGGAGGACCTGTAAATGGAAGAATGCTGAAGCATTATGTACCACCCTAGTAGAGACTCAAGTTTTCACTCTCCATTGTACATAACATTTTTATTTTTTGCCTGCATTTTCTGAGCGAATAACATTAGTCAGTTGGTTGAAGCCTAAAGAGAAGGCCTTAAGTCATTGACCATTGTTCTTCCAATTTTTGAGAATAAAACAAATCAATCAACGAAGGCTACTAGAAAGAAATTTTCAGAATGACAGGAACCAGGATACTTGGCACTTCACATGGAAAGTACCATCCCCAGGTGGAGATGTTGTTATCACCCTATAAGTTATAGGATCAACTGGTGACTGGAATATTATCTATCTCTAGTTTTTTTGTTGACAAATGATTTTTCATTCTGCAAATAATTTGAAAAGAAAAAGAAAAGAAAAAAGAAAAAGAAAAGAAAGAAAAAAGAAAAAGAAAAGAGGGCATAAAAGAATTTCAATAAAATCCCCATGCAATAATAGTAACTTGGTCCATACCTTTCAAGCATGGCCAAGTTATTTTTAAATTGATGTTGATAGGGTTAGTGAATGAGTTTGGCTAAACAGTTTAATCTTAGCCAAAGTGTCTAGGTTAGATTAGTGAATAAATATAGCCAGACCGTCTAATCTTAGTCAGATAGCCCCAGGGTAGAGTAAATTCTTAACCCAACAGTTTAATCTGGGTTAATTGTCATAGAAAACTAGGTTAGAGTATAGGCTAGTGTCTTTACTTCAATAAAATCAGCTTAATGATTGATGTTACACCATGATTTGGATACCTAAAATGTTGTTTGACTAACCCCTTGGTGGTGTAGACATGAAAATCCTTGGAAAAACCCATGAAATGCACTTATCCTAAGTCTCTCGGTGCATGTATTTTCCACGCCCTCTCTTATGCTCTGTTCATATATCAATGGTCTAGATGATTACGCCCAGATATATGGTGGACTGATCTTTCCGGATCCCCCCCCCGACCTTTCTATCTTTANGAAATTGATGATAAGACCCGCGCGCATCTGGACGGCTTAGGTTTAAGCGCATAGATCTACGATAAGTATTGGATTCTGGACCCCCCCATCCGTTCTGCCTTTAATGGAGGGGGGGGGTCCGGAATGTGTGATAAACAACACGCACAGATCCGTGGCCAAGAAGCAAGCACATAGATCAACGACTCCAGGTGTTTTTCGAACCCCCCGACTAATATGCCTTTAACTGAGGGGGGGGGTCTGGAATGGAATATTTCCTCTGGCAGGCTCCTGCCTATACGTGGTACTGATCTACCAGTCATGAGTCCCATCGCCTCCTACTAACTGACATACCTTCATCACCTCCTGACGTCATCATCCACCTTTTCCCTAAAAGTGTCATGTCCCATAATTTCTGTCAGTCCTTCCCCCCCATTCGCTTGTGGAAATTCCCCTCACCATGGTCTTTACCCCAATTGGTAATGGTCGCGTCACCCATCCATATCCCTCAATCACCGTCACCTGCCATCCAACACTCTAAGTGATCCGTTGGCTATTTATTACTAGATGACATATCTGTTAGTCAACTGACCTCTTTCCCATGCCCAACAGACACCCGTTTACTCAAAACCTCCCTTCTTCTTCCTACTTTCACCCTTTACCCACTCATTGCACCAGAGAAATTTACACCATTTCCTCCTCCGTTACAGTCATTTGCCTCCATCCATAGTCACCCTGCTAACGTTGTTTTTCTTGCAGGTACTATTGCAGTAATGGCACCAAAGTCAAAACAAGTAGAAGGAGAGGAGAATCCTTTCCTCCCGCCTCCTGTCGACCTTGACAGGATCCCACTGGCCAAAAAATATCATTTAATCGAGGATACAAAGTGAGATTTTGATTTCGCAGACCTTCAATTGTGGCTCTAGGAAGTTTTTCTGGACCAGAGTGATGAAATTGGACTCTGGGAGTCCAATTTACCCTTATATCTCTTTCCTTAGATTCACCCTTTCCCAGATTTTTCCCTCAAGTGCCAATCCCACTACATTCCTGAGCAAAGAGTCGTCGTCTCCTTGTCCGGAGAAATCCTGTTTCTCATCATGCCTGAATCCATCGACCAAATGATGCAAATTCCCTGAGCTGACTCTGCATCACCCTTCAATCTATAAATTCTTACAGAATTATACCAGAAAATGACCTTCCCCCAAAGAGCTCAAATCTTTGAGCTTTTCCTCCCACCATCCGCTCAATTTCCCTCCACAAATCCCCCTTACCCTTCTTCCATGTTTTCAACCAAAGGACACCAGATCATCTCTTCCCTATGCACCTTGTTAAGATACTATTCAGATCAGTGGGTAGATGAACCCATTCTAGGATTTTTATCCATCTTCTCTACTGATGAGAAGCCCACCACACAGTTCGACTTCAGCACATTCTTGGCGAACAATATTCACGAACATTTTGTAAATTTTTCCACGGAAGTCATGTTCCGGTACTCGTCCATATTGGCATACTTGTTCATTTTCTTCCAAGCAGACAAATTCTTTTTTTCCATGCAGAAGATTGATGGAGATGGTAGACCCCAGGCAGTGACTGCATGGACTTCCTTGCTCAAGCATAACTCCACAGAGTTCGGTTTCAAGGAGTTCATTGATCAATTCTACCACCCAGTGGTAAGTATGCTTAGCGGCAGGCCTGAGCCTCAGATAAACAATGAAGTTTAGAGGATCCTGCATCTTTCGGATCACACGAAGACAGGTGATTGGTATTTATACCAAAATCACACCGAGATCAGACTATACGGGAATGAGTTGGCACCATATAAGCTGCCCAAATACCTGCCTGTCAGAATTTTTTCTTTGGAATATATAAGGTAGTTAATAAACTTTGATGATATCCATTTTGTGTCACTAAAGAAAAAGCAACATCTCATAATCAAAGGGTAGATTGGTTCATTCATCTACAACAATCGTGGAGCTAGAGAAGAAGCAGACAGGCTGCTGAATGGAATGAAGTTCTTCATGAGTTTCCCATGGCATTACGATTCATGTGGGATCATCTCTGAGATGAGGGTGAAAAACAAGAACATCCCATATGTCCATGAATCTAGGTCGAAAGTCGAGAAGTTTGCAAACCAGACAGTATGGGAGACTAGCACTTTGGTCGAAGCAAAACAAGATTATCCCCCGACCACTGTATCTCAAACAACCAAACCACAGGTCCCGAAAGAGAAAAGGCCTAGGTAATATTTATCTCCACCTGTCACTGAGGTATCATTAGAAGAATTCCAGTTGCATACCAAGAGGTCTAAAACCATTCAAACTCCTGGCCCGACTGGGGAAAAAGAAGCCCCATCTACTACAGTGACCAAGGTCGATAGGCCACCCCTCGATGCAAGCCTCCAGTATGTCATAACCTCAGCGTTGCTGAAAAAATCTAGAGATTCTCCATCAACCACCCAACCAGGCAAGGTAGGACCGAAGCTGAGTATCTTTGAAAAATATGAGCTGATCAAGAAAAGGAACCAGACCCTGACCAATAGTAATTGCGCCCAGTTATGGAAGTAGACGTTGACTGCACAACATATGCTGCTATTGGCATTCAACACCGAGAAGGGAAGAATGCATATGGCATTCCTCCAAGCGCAGGTGCCAGATCCAAAGGTGATCACTGATTACAGAAGGGCCACCTTTGAATTCCAGATGAAGGATGTGCATGCAGCCGATTAGATGGATCTACACAAGTAAATAGGGGAAATAGTATTTTACATGCTGGCACATGCTTCCACTACTGCGTCCAAATTGCAAGTGTCCCTGAACAATGTTCAAACACAACTGAAGTTAGAGAAGATATCGTCCTTTGCCAAGGAAAATAGGATCAAAACTTTGGAGGAACTGGTCCTCAAGATTGGTTACAATCCTTCTAACGTGAAAGCAGCCAAGGATATGATTAAGAAGAAGAATTCTGACATAGCCTCCTTAAGGAAACAATTGAAGCTCCCACCCACAGAGGATTCGCAGGCGAAGGAAATAGCAGAGAAAGAAGGAGAAAAATATGAAATTCTCAAGCTACTCATGGAGCAGAACACACAACTTAAGGAAATGGAAGCTGAGATGGAGAAACTGGTAAAAGAGAAAGAACAACTAAATCCAATGGAAGTCATTCCATTGAGTTCCATTCCAATTTCGGGAGTGAGCACAACATCAGTGACAAAAGTCCCATCTGCGACTCCATTGACATCCCTAGAGAAGACAATCGACCTGGCTAAGTCTATGGAAAAGATGAACCTGCAAGAAACAGAGATCAACAGGTTCAAAAAGGAGATTGAGAAACTTCAAGAACTCAAATATTCCTTTTAGATCAGCCTCTCTAAGGAAAAGCAGGTGACAGATCAACTCAAGAAAGAGTTACAACAACTTCGGAAGCAAACAGTAGCAGGAAAAACTTTTCCCGAGGTTAAAGAAAGTGTATGGACAGACATCACCAAGTCCATGAATGAGATATGGCCCATGATACAGATCGTGTTTGAGCAAAATGAATTGGTGCAGAGAAGCAAACAGTCTATTGAGAAGATCAGATCAGATCATAAGGTTCCTTTGTTTTTTTTGGTTTGGATTTCATCTTTATGACACAGATCCCATATCCCAATGGATGTGTAAACTATCTCAACCAACTCAACAACACTATGGCACAAAATCGACTTATCTATTTATCTAGCCTAATATTTAAAAAATTTTGAAATATATCTGAATCAATATAGAGAGATCCCTCTCTGAAGTTGGAAGGACTAGATCCCAGCTTCGAAAGTGGTTGGATAAAGTTACCTCTCATAGATTTCTTCTTCCTAACAACCTCTTGGAAATTTACAGAGTGCTAACACTATGCACTATTCCATTTGATCTTTGAGGTCTTTTCTCCAAGCATTTCCTCCTGTTTGAATTTGTTTTTCTTTTTGTTTCTTGTTTGATCACAACAAGGGTGTGTTTTTTGTTGATGTGTAGTTTGCTTCCGGTTGCTTAAATATCACAGATCTTGAAGTCTTATTAACATAGGAAGATTTACATCAAACTAATTATCAATGACATATAAACAAAATGATATTTTTTCATGATTGGTTTTTGGATATTGGAACCAATTTCTGAACATTTTAGCATTGTATTGGATTCTTGATTGAGAATAATTTCATGAGGTCATTGCATATTAGTTTTTGACATTGAAAGGAAAATCCATTCTCCTTCCCTTAAATAGACATTCATTGAAACAAAAGACTGCTTATCATTTCTTATGCATGTTTTGCGAATTGAGTCATAATATCATAAATTTTTCACTCTCATACACCTCTGAGTAAACAACAACCTTAAAATCAAGCCCTAAACTAAAATTTATCAGACATTTTTACATTTTTTGTTAGAAAAACTACATTAGCCTAAGGTGTAGGGCTTTGGAATAGGTTGGAAGGATAAATTTCCAAAGTTGTCAAACAAACTTAGCATCTTGCGATAGGGAGAGAAAATCCAATTTTCGTATAAGCCTTTTGGGATCCCCCTCTCACACAAGGGTTACACACGAGGTCGCGTTTAGGAGAGTTACAGAGATTATCCCTCCATGGTTTAACCATTCATAGTAGTCCGATCGTATATTGGGGGTTCTTCTCGAGGTACAACTATCTTCATTTGGTCTTGGTTCTTTGTGAACTCTGAATCAGTTCGGGGTCCTCTAGAGTTCTATCGGTACACTTGTCCTCAGTTCTCTTGATAGATTTCAGACTTGTTTTCCTTCCCATACATTCAAACTTGATTGTCGACTATAATTTCCCAGGGGATGACTGTGATTTGGTGACCTTAGTAGCCATAATCTTCAGGGTCTTACACAAGGTGACGGTGAAGTGAAGTCTCACTGTACCTGGAACAGACGTTGGTCAAAATCACTCGGGCTCCTTGGAGGGTAAATCCACATTTACTATGTGGAAGCTTGCACCAAGGTGTAAGTCCTTTAAGTAGGTAACCAATGTAACTGATCCATCCACTCTATCCCCGCCCCTTCCTATATTGATCTTGTGATGTTGGATTTCATCACCAACTAGTGGTTTCATTGTGGGAAGTCTTGTTTGATTGTTTTCTTCTTAGATTCATAGCGTGTGTTGTTTGTTTTATTTATTGGACCTTAGTTCGAGTCAGTGTTAATGGCATCAACTCCTGGGAGTAACAATGGAAAAATCCCTTGTCCTGGGGAACCTTTCACCTTTCCTTATTTTGGGAACATTGGTCCTCCGTACATTGCCACACTAAGTCTTACGGGACTCACCATCGGATTACCATTTTGGTTGTTCCCCACTTCGGTGATCTCGAATCCTCTGAGTGCTTTAGTTGTACCTAATGCTTCAGATGTAAGTAAACCACCCACACATCAACCTCATGTCAACTTTTCGACTTCTTCACCCATTAAGTCTCCTTCCCTTTCTCCTTCTTCGCCTAGTTAAAGCTCTAAAGCGAGTATCCAAGTTGATAACAAGAACAAGAAACGAAAAGAGAAGAAGAAGAAGAAACCGAAAAATACCAAGCCTCCAACCATATCAAATGTTGGATCCAAGCAACCAGCTACTGTTCATAGTATTGGGAGTGTTGATGAGATCGAAAAGATTAAAACGAAGAATTTGAAACCCAAATTCCCTTGTAGTATTTGTAAGGGTGACCACTTTCTAAGGGATTTCCCTGGTCTTCCCAAGGTCTTAGAAATGTGTTCCTCCATATCATCGGCCTCTGCTAGACATGATGGTGACGCCCCGTCAACTAGTGACCATAGATGATTTTAGGAGCTACATTTCACTCATGGGCTAATTTTCCATGGTTTTCCCGAAAATGAGATTCGCTATTTTAAAAATTATTCGCCCAAATTCTATAGGATAAAATTATTTTACCTTAAAAATTGCCAAAATTATATAAAAAAATGTATAAAATACTTAGAAATTTGAATATTTAAAAAAATATATTACCAAACATTTATAGTTGACATATGAAGGATTAGTAATATTTGCCAAGGTTTCTACATTTTAAAATAAATTTCCATCCTTAAAATCATCCCTGCTAGTGACATTAAGGCTGGTAAGAAGAAGACAATTAGTGACGTTAAGGATCTGGCTTCTATAACATTCTTAGGTGTTTTCCACCCTTTAATGGCCTCAATATTTTCAGGGTCCATTGTTGTCCCTTCTTTCGATATGATATGCCCCAAATAGTATTTTTTTTTTTGATAAAATGAGCACTTGCTTAGTTTGGCATACAATTGATGCTATCTTAGCACTTGCAACACCATCCTCAAATGATGCTCATGCTCTTCCTCTGTCTTGGAATATACAAGGATGTCATCCAAAAATAAAATGATAAACTTGTCTAAATATACTCAGAAAATACCATTCATTAAGCACATGAAAACAACTGGTGCATTTGATAACCCAAATGGCACCACTATGAATTCATAATGACCATACCTTGTCCTAAAGGCGGTCTTTCCAATTTCTTCCTCTTTAATCCTTACCTGATGGTATCTTGACCTGACATCTATCTTTGAAAATATCCTAGCATGATTCAACTAATCGAAGAGATCATGAATCCTTGGTAGAAGAGACTTGTTCTTTATAGTCACTTTGTTCAACTGTCTGAAATCGATGCACAATCTCAATGTCCCATCTTTCTTTTTTATGAACAAGACTAGGGAACCCCAAGGTGACACACTTGGGCATATGTACCCATTCTTTAAAAGTTCTTCAAGTTGCATTTGCAATTCCTTCAGTTCTGGTGTACTCATTCTATAAGGAGTCTTTGATACTGGAGCTGCTCCAAGCATTAAATTTATAGAGAAATCAATATCTCTCTTTGGGGGTAGTCTTGGTACCTCCTTGAACACATATTCAAAATCTTCCAGGACTGCATGATCCTCCAGATTTGGCACCTTATCCTTATATTCTTCTTCCATATGGACTGTAAATATTTGACAACCCTTCTGGTAACACTTCTTTAGCTTCATTGTTGAGATTTCCCGGATAGTAACTTCACTAGGAATTCCTTGGACTACTCTCTGATTTCCTTCCTCATCCAAGCAAGTGAATGCCTTTTTATTTTAGTCTAATATGGTGTGGTGTTGGTCCAAACAATCCACACCAATTAGGAAATCATATGATCCCAAAGGAAAGATGTTCAAATATTCCTTGGTACTTATTCCATTCATGCCCACTGGACATGATTTAACCAACTCAACAACCTTTCTCTTGGCCATTGTAGCCAACTTCACTAGACAAGATTTCCCATGCTTGCTTCTTTGTAATTGAAATATTTTCACTATCTTAGGATCTATATAGCTATGAATATCCTCTAATTCTATTAAAATAGTAAAGGCATGGTTATTGATCATACCTTCAAATTCAATCATGTGTGATTGAAACTCAACTTTCTTGTTGTCCAGGGATGCATAGATCCTTGGTACTCCTCTGACCATGTCCTCCACTATTTTTGCTTGCTGAACATGGTGAAAAAATCTCACCTTGTCTTTTTCGTGACAACAATATATGTACTTATGATCTCCATTACAACCCCAACATTGAAGAGGTTTTTTCCTTGGCATTTTCCCACCTACTTCAGCCATCCTAGGCTCCCTCAAAACTGGTTTTCCTTGAGGATTATTTCTGAAAAATGGTGGCTTGTTCCCCTTCTGCCTCTGTTCCCTCTTAAACTTGCTCTTGTATTCCAAAGATTTTTGGAAAGTAGGATTTCCTTTTTTCTGATCATATAAGAATTTTTCTCTCCTTCTAGTTTCTTCCAGAGTCTTGGGATCATCATATTGGATTTTATCATTGATGAAAGATGGAAGACCACTCAGATATCTCTATATCTTGAGTGCCTCATCCTTAATGAAAGGGACATACTTCAACAACTCTAGAAATCTCCTCTCATATTCATCTATAGTCATGCTTCCCATTTTAAGTTCAAAGAACTCTTTCATCTTCTTGTCATAGTATCTCTTAGCTAAGTACTTATTTTCAAAATGTTTCTTGAATTCCTTCCAGGTCACATTTTTCTCCTTGAGGCATTGTACTTGCACCAACTGATCCCACCATATGGATTCCTTTCCTTTAATTTGGTAGATGGTAATTCTTCCCTCTACATGAGAAGAATAGTTTTGCAATTGGAAGTACTTCCTCATTCCTAACAACCATGTCTTGGCATCTTCATCCTTCTTATTCTCTCCATCAAAAGTAGGAGGTTTGATCTTATTCATTTCTCCTTTCATCTCATCCACCCCAGACCTTCTATGTTTCCTGATAGGGGAGGGACTTGATATACTTTGTTCTCTCCTATGGGAATGATTTTGGGAGTGTTGGCGATGTCTGCTATCACTTCTTCCTCTTATTTCCTCATCAAGTGACCTGTGGTTCTCTGATTTGTTGGATCTGCTTTCCTTATCCAACTTATTTTCAATTATTTCCAAGCTCCGCATTAATTTCATATTGAAGTCTTCCTATTGATCCTTGGCTCTCTTAATCCTTTCATTATCTTCTTGGTAAATTTATACATCTTTTTGTAAATTCTTAATGATTTTCATCAGGATCACTTCTTTATTTATTTCTTCTCCATGACCATTGGAGTTTGTTCCTTCAATTCCCAAATGGACGTCCATTCCTCAAGATTCATTCTTTGAATTGTAATAATCCCGTGCATCCTCCATTTCTTGCACTATGTAACAATTTGGTTCCATTCTGTCAATTGTTAGCTCTGCAAAATGTGTAGTCAACCGAATTTTGTCAGGCTATAATATTTTAATAACTTTCCAGAATAACATAAACCAATATGATCCAACAAAAAAAATATCAGATTCCATTTTTTGTGGGTCTTTGTCAATCAAGAACCCCTTAGGCTTCTATCTCTAAGTCCTGCTCTGTTCTGCAATAATTTTTGGGTGCTAGCCCCTTTTTCTTCATCCCTTAATTATCATGTGACCATGACCATGACCAAGTGATAATAGTTGGGTGCTTATCTAGAGTCTTGAAACTTTGGGGCTACAGAGCTTCATAGGTTTCCCTTTCTGCACATCACAAACATCACAGAGCCTTGAACTGATGAACTTGCAAAGGACGGTGGATCTACAGTCCACATTCCCTATTAATATCTACGATGGATAGGAGCTTCTTGACTTCGAGCTTTGGCAGTTTCCAAATCACATCACAACAAATCTCTCGGAGTGTCGAATTAGAGAAATCATGAAGTAGGGTGGATCAACGGTCCTCGGCTTCCCAAAATTCAATAGCTGATACTTACTATGAAACTCTGGTCTTTGGGAGTTTTAGAATGTCCATAATATCAATCCTTCCAAAGTGCCAAGTCTCTATAATATTGCATTTATTTCCAAGTGTCATTTCCCGATCAATGGTCGATATTAACTTCGGCCCTCTGGTATTCAGGGATTCAGAGCTTCTGGGTTTTCCGACTTCAAAGGACTTCACATATGCACACCCCAAAACTCCCAAACTATGAATCTCTGAATACTTCCACGTTACCCCTGAGACGTCATCATGTTACATTACTTCGACACTATGAAAATTCGGGGATTTCTTCGTGTCATTCCATCCTGAACCATTTCTTCTGGAGTTTCAAGCCTCCAAACCTTGGGATCTAAAGCCACCCATCCCCTGTGACCATCAGGGGCCCCACTAACCATGCTCAAGAAGAGTGCCACGTGGAAGAATACTAGAAGCAGACACGTGGCCCAATATGACGAGTGACTCGTGTCACGTTCTATCTGGATTTTCCATCTTCCAAAGGTTCTTAACTCACTAAAACATGGAACACATCCCATGCGTCCATGTCATCCCTAGTGACTTCAGCAAGCCACATCACTTTGGGACTTCAGGACTTTGGGCTTCAAAATATTTTACACTTTCACACTACAATTCTTCCGAATGTCGAACTCCCTAACTTCTTTACTTTCCAGGTTCCACATCTTACAACTGTCAACAATTAAGGTGGTGGCATGTGGCATGTCTAGGAAGGGTCCACATCACCACTAGCAATGTCATCATGCCATGCCACTTCTGTTCATCGACTTCAAGAATTCAGGCTTTGAGACTTTTTACACTAGCACACTTCAATTCTCATGAACTCCGAACTCCCGAACAAGATGATCTTCTGACATGTGTCCCCTTTAATGGACCATCCATATCAAATCTAGACTTCAGGACTTCAAGATTTTTCACCTTATGATACTTTGTTTCTTTGAACATTGAACTCCTGAATACGTTGATATGTCAACACATGCCCCTTTTTGATGAATGGTTCAGATTAAATCTGGACTTCAAGAGTTTTCACACTAGCATACTTTGTTTCTCCTGAACATCGAGCTTCCAAATACGTTGATCTGCCGACACATGCCTCTTTTTGATGAATGATCCATATTAACTCTGGACTTCGAGACTTTGGGATTCGAGAGTTTTCACTCCAGCACACTCCATTTTTCCTGAGGTGCCGAACTCCCGAACTGTTGTGAGATCTACGACTCACAATCACTTGTGTGCAGATCTAACGGTTGAGATCTATTTTTCATCGTTTTTCCTTACCTTCTGTTAGGGTCCTATAAATTATAGGAAGTATGATTATTCAGTTTC
Source organism: Picea engelmannii (assembly GCA_009831015.1). Lineage (NCBI taxonomy): Eukaryota > Viridiplantae > Streptophyta > Pinopsida > Pinales > Pinaceae > Picea > Picea engelmannii. The sequence continues at coordinate 315,677 of ML778092.1, read as the reverse complement.
TATATGTTATTTCTCTCATGACAAAAAATCCTGGCTTTCCTGGTGTCCTCGGATAGTTTGGCCTCTCTCCCTCCATCCGTTTTACCCAATTCTTCATTCACTTCTGTGCCACTCACTTCCTTATCCATTCATTTTTTGGGTCACATCTCATCCACCATTCTTTCCATTAAACCATCCACTTCATCTTTACCCCCACTAATTTCATCCCTACATGAAATGATGTTAGGTAACTAGGGTTAAATTAACAAAAATAACTAGTTTAATAAGTCATTAGATAACCTAGGATAATTAATAATAAAGATTAATTAGTAGGTTTGTAGGTTAGTAATTATATTAGTTTAATAGGATAATTAATAATAAATAATTAATTAGTTTAAATTAATAGTGTTAATAATTAGTAATTAGGTTAGTAATTGGGTTAGGCTAATAATTCATTTTAGATAAATAATTAATAATTAATAAATACACAAAAACATTATAAAAATTTTAATAATTAAAAAAACATTTCAAAACAAATTATAATAATACAATAAAAATTATAAAATAAAAATCAAATAAAATTAACAAAAATAAAAACATTAAACAAAATACATATAAAACAAAGAAAACAAATAAAAACAATAAAAAACGAAACATTAAAAATAAAACGTAAAACAAAATAAAAATTAAAATGAAAACACGTAAAAAACAAAAACAAACAAAACAAACAAAACATTAAAAATAAAAACAAAATAAACCATTCCCCTCCCGTACTTCATACATCCCAAAAAATTAATCAACACCCATAATCTTTTCCGAACCCCCCCGTCCATCCTAACTTTAAAGAGGGGAGGTCCAGGAAACGTGGTTTACACTTGGACACTTGTCATCCTCACATATTACTGGGCCCATCCCCCTAATACCACTTACCACCCTAGGGGGGTGCAAAATACCACTTTGCCCCTCCAAAACCACTTTCCCCCAAATAAAAAACCTCTTTTCGCCAATTTGACCACCGGTCTTTCGAGAGCATTTGCAGGAATACCAGAAGGAATTTTGAAAAATCGAGAGAGGGTTTTCTCCATAACGATATGAATAAAAATAATCTCTCTCAGTGTTTTCATGGGTATTAGTAATTTGGATAATCGAATCCATCTTTGAGAACTATTTTTTAGGATTCCATTTGTTTTTTATTTTCTCATGTTTTGTCGGTAGTTGTTTTGGAAATATGGAGATGAATTTGGAAAACCTGAGAGAGGTATTTACTCAATATAGAATCATGTACAATAACCTCTTTCATTGATCAGGGGATCAAATTTTGCTCAAATTTTAAAGTTCTCGGAATGCGATGAAACCAGTGCCATTGTGTCCGTCTCGTCTTCCTGATTCCAGCGGTATATTTACTTTGTCAAATGGGCTCTATATGGAGAAGATATCGTGTTCTGTTCGTCAAGTCAAACAGGAAAAAATTTTGGTGCTGACTGTACAGTCCGTACAGTCCATACAGTCTGATGTGGCAGGACCGTACAGACCATACAGATGATGTGGCAACATTTGGTTGGTTGACAGTTGTCGAATCAGGAAGTGACACATGTCCTTTGGTGGAAAATGGTATGAGAACACGTGGCCCAATCCGTGGGCACCACGTGTCACTCATTGTTTGGATAGTGGTTATTATTGTTGTTTGTAAAATGTATGGAGTCTGTGGGGTTCGACCCCCGGACCTCCCCACCGCACAAACACTTATACAAAATCCGATAACCAATCGGGCTATCGCTGATACCTTGATATATATATATATGTTTTGGGTTATATTTAAAGCCACTTGTTGGTATAGTTGGGGCCGCGACCGGGTCGGGCCTAGCCCAACCCTTGGTCGTGCGCTTTTCATATATATGTGACCACGGGTATATACATTGGCGCACACATGTTTTGTAATATGGTTTCAATGGTTGTAATATGGTTCCAACAATTGTAATATGGTTCCAACGGTTATATGGACGGAGCCCCATTTATTTTAGCGCGTGATTCTATGACCCATACGCCCAGGTGCCTAGGCAGTTAGGGACTGGCGTGCCCTTAACCATCCTACAGTTTGCACCGTTGGCATGGTTGCACCCAGTGCTGGGTTTTCACGCTTTAAATTGCATGTGATCTAGGTTCAAACAACACGGGTGCATTTTGTAGATGTAGAGACAGCAAGCTTGAAGATGGAGACTTCCAGGAGGCCTAACTTCTTTGTTTTTCGACCGATTGAGGTGCCAAAAGAGCCCAGACAGGGGTTTTTGGACGCTCTGAAGCCATTGGAGTAGTCGGTTTTTCAGTTTGAGCATTGTAAGACATGTTTTTGAGCACTTTGAGCAATTAATAATAATGATCCATTGGAAGCTAGACCAGGATATGTAGACCAAGAGAGGGGTGAACTCCTTTATCAAATTGATGTGTTTATGTGCTTATGTTCAATGATTATGTTGTTGTCTAAGTGTAAATTTTCATAAGTAATCCTTTAATTTATGTGTTGCAAACTAATCCATTTGCTTTAAACACATAACATTTACTTGCAATAATTCTCAAGTTTTTCAAGTCTTCTTCAATTTTAGATCAAGTTGGTATCAGAGCACTGGTTTTTGAAGACTTGATTGTTTGCAAGTTTTGTTTCTGATGCTCACAAGGTTGAAACTCACAAGAGGAGAAGGTCAACTTGTGGAGCCAAGTTCTCATCCGACAAGGAGGAAGCATATTCATTCACTGAAAGTTTTAGAGAGACATTCACCAAGCATGGATCATGCAGAAAGTCATGAACGTGTTCCTGCTGAAGATAAAGATATCAGAAAAACTATCATGGAGATGAGAGAGATGATGAAGATCTTGATGGAAAGGAACATATTGTCGTAGGGTGAAGGCTCCAACCCTTCAATGCATAAGGGAGGCGGTGGTGACAAAACTCCAGATGGAAATGGAGGGAATGGTGCTTCTCCACCACCCTCTCCTCCATCATCATCATCTTCTTCTTCTTCTTCTACCAGTTCGAGACCTCTTATGAATTCTCCAAAGGGGCATGGTAAAACTCCTTCGCAAATTCCTTCATTAAAGCTTGATATAAAATTTGAATTGCCAATATACAATGGAGAAGTTAATGCTGAAAAGTTAGATAATTGGATACGTCAAATTGAAGTATATTGTAGAATACAAAAGATTCAAGATGATGAAACAAAAATTCAGCCTGCTTCATTAAGATTAGATGGTTCAACACTTATTTGGTGGGAATCTAAGACTCAGGAGGAAATGAAAAAGCATGGAAAAATTTTGTTTTCTTGGAATGATTTCATTGTATCAATTAATTAATTTTTTTATCCATTGGCATATAAACAAAAGGCAACCATGGAATGGCAGAATTTTAGACAAGCTAAAGGATAGAATGTACTAAGTTTTACTCAGGAATTTAGGAGAAGAGCTTTGGTTTTGGTAGTTGATTTGTCTTCTCAGGAAACATTGCTCAAATATATTGGTGCTTTACATAGTTATTTGAGACATACTATACTCATGTTTAATCCTTCGAATCTAGATGAAGTTTGTGTACAAGCTACTCATTTGGAAGAAAGGGGAAGGAACGATATTCATGAGGGTAACAAGAAGACATTCAGCCATGGAGAAAAGGGAAAGAAGAAGTTCAAGGGAAATGGCAGGAAGAATGTTGTTGTGAAGAAAGAGGGAGAAAAGTTCACATGCAAACATTGTTCAAAATATGGACATGATGAAGACCATTGTTGGAAGCTTCATCCTGAAAGACGACCCAAAAAGTTTGGCAACAACAACAAAGGGAATTCAAAGACTGTTGCGACTGTTCAACAGGATTTAGGTTTGGATTCGGGTGATGAGACAAAGATCGCAGCCATGGGTTACCAAGGTAATTGTTTTGTTGCAAGTACTATCTCTTTAAGTAATACTAATGCCAATGTAACTCAACAAGAGAAAATGAGAATTGAACTTTTTCATATAAAGGTTGTTTCAAAACTTACTAAGATAGACACGTTATTTGACTCTGGATCTCAAGCAAACCTTATTTCTGAAGAGACTGTTAAGAAACATAAGTTGGAAACAATTCCACATCCTAAGCCATACCCTCTTGGTTGGATATGTGATAATGCTAAGTTACAAGTAACCAGGAAGTGTAAACTTAGGTTTGCTATAACTGCTAATTTCATTGATGAGGTAGAGCTTGATGTGATTCCATTGGATATATGTGGTATTGTGTTGGGAAGTCCTTATTTGTATGATCGGAAAGCTATTTTCTATCGTCAGGAGAATAAGTATCATTTGTTTAAAGATGGGGTTGAGTATATTGTTAGAGCTCACACTAAGAAGATGAATTTATTAATCATAAATGCGGGGCAAATGAAGAGGTTAGTTAATGCTAGTAAGAATTTTGTTCTCTTAATGATCAAACCTAAAAATGATGTTGAGAACGAAGCATTTCAAGGTTGTGATGAAAAGTTAAAATCCGATCTATTTGAAGTTGTTAATCAGTATGATGA
>ML778092.1:290041-310851 GCA_009831015.1 Picea engelmannii | reverse complement strand
AAAATTGATCCCTCTAAAGTTAAAGTTATTTTGGAATGGTCCAGACCAAGCAATGTGACAGAGGTAAGAAGTTTTTTGGGAGCCGCCCAATATTGGAGAAAATTTATTGCTAACTTTTCATCCATTGCAGCTCCATTACATGTCGTGACAAGTGTCAAGCAAGTTTTTCAATGGGGAGGCAAGCAACAACAGGCTTTTGATACTTTGAAAGAAAAGATCAGTTTAGCGCTGGTTCTTGCACTTCCAAATTTAAGACAACCTTTTGAAATCCAGACAGATGCAAGTAATTATGCAATGGGAGCAGTTTTGCTTCAGTATGGTAAGCCTATTTTTCCATTCTGATATGTTTAATGGTGCCATGATTAATTATCCCACTTATGATAAGGAATTGTATGCATTGGTTCAAAGTGTTAAAAAATGGAAGCATTATTTGTTGGGAAAAGAAACCATTATTCACACCGATCATCAACCTTTGCAATACTTACAATCATAGACAAAGCTACAACAAGCTAGGCACTTCAGATGGATGGGTTTTCTTCAACAGTTTCATTTGGTTATCAGGTATAAGAAGGGAATTTTTAACAAAGTTGTTGATATGCTTTCAAGGCCTATTATTAGTGATTCAGTTATTCTTAAGCATAGTCCTATAATGCATGAAAGTTATGTGGAGCAATATGCTTTAGATACTGACTTTAAGGAAGTGTATGAAACTTTGTGCCACTCTAACCATGTTGAAGAATTGGATTATCATGTGCATAATAATCTCTTGTATCATCTTGGCAAGTTGTGTATTCCACAGGGGGGAAGAATCAACATCATAAGGGAAGCGCATTCTTATCTTATTGCTGGTGATTTTGGTGTAGGCAAGACAGTGGCTAATTTGCAAAGATACTGCTACTGGCCTAAGATGAATGAAATTGTTTCGCAATATGTTCGAGGATGTTCATTGTGTGCTACAAGTAAACCTAGCAATCGAAATTTGGGTTTGTACACTCCACTTCCAGTTCCTTCTCGACCTTGGGAAAGTATTTCCATGGATTTTGTTGGTGGTTTGCCTATGTCGAGACGAGGTCATTATTATCTTTATGTTGTGGTTGATCAATTTAGAAAAATGTGTATTTTGATGCCTTGTACTAAGCAGGTAACGGCAGAACAAACGACACAGTTGTTCTTTCAAAATGTTTGGGTACATTTTGGATTGCCTAAGTCCATTATTTCTGATTGAGATTCTCGATTTGTTGGAAGTTTTTGGTAGATTTTGTGGGCATTCATGGACACTAAACTTAAAAAGAGCACAAATTTTCACCTGCAGACAGATGGTTAGACAGAGGTGGTAAATCATACCGTGGTGCATCTTCTTCGTGTTTATTGCTGTAAGCATCCTAAACTTTGGGATGAACATTTACACTACATTCAGCATGCATACAATCGAGCTAAGCACTCTTCGACTCAAACGTCGCCATTTGAAGCATGTTTTGGCTATTTTCCCAAGTCACCTTTATATTTTATCTTTGGGAAAGATATTGTTGTCGATGGTCAATATGACATTGATAGGGCAGAGAAGTTCATTGAACAAATTTAGTCAATACATCAGGTGGTGCAAGAGCAGTTGGAAAAGAGTCAGGCCAAGTACAAAACGAGACATGATAAGCATCATGTTGATCATAGTTTCCAAGTTGGAGATTAAGTTTGGCTTTACATCAGCAAGGAGAGGCTTAAAGGAGAAGGTAAAAAGTTGAAACCAATTCGATATGGTCCTTTCAATATTGTCGACAAGATTGGTAACAATGCTTTTCGTTTAGATTTACCTCCCTATATGCAGATGTATACAGTTGTTAATGTTGAGAATTTGAAGTTGTATGAGCCTCCATTGATTGATGATCAAGGAGAGCATGTTCAGATTCCTTCCATAGATTACTTTTCTCCAGAATATCTAACAGAATTGTAGGAAGACACCATCCTTGACAGGAGGATGCGAACTTCAAAACGAGGAAATGTGGAGTATTTGTGAGTTGGTCTTAAAGGGACGAATCAAAGCAAGGCGAAGTGGATTGAGGTTGGAAGGGTGAGGGAACTTTACCCTCATCTTCACATAGACTGAAAATAGTCTTTTGGAGGTCCAAAAGCTTCCCAATGGGGAGGTGTGATCAGGGGATCAAATTTTGCTCAAAATTTCAAAGTGATCGAAATGCGATGAAACCAATGCCATTGTGTCCGTCTTGTCTTCCTAATTCCGACGGTATATTTACTTTGTCAAACGAGCTCCGTATGGAGAAGATATCGCATTCTGTTCGTCAAGTCAAACAAGAAAAAAAATTGGTGCTGACTGTATAGTCCGTACAGTTCGTACAGTCTGACGTGGTAGGACCGTATAGACAGTATGGATGATGACGCAACATTTGGTTGGTTGAAAGTTGTCGAATCAGGAAGTGACATGTGTCCTTTGGTGGAAAATGGTATGAGAACACGTGGCCCAATCCGTGGGTGCCACGTGTCACTCATTGTTTGGATAGTGGTTATTATTGTTGTTTGTAAAATGTATGGAGTCCGTGGGGTTCGACCCCCGGACCTCCCCACCACACAAACACTTATACAAACTCCGATAACCAATCGGGCTACCGCTCATACCTTGATATATATATATGTTTTGGGTTATATTTAAAGCTGCTTGTTGGTATAGTTGGGGCCGCGACCGGGCCGGGCCTAGCCCAGCCCTTGGTCGCGCGCTTTTCATATATATGTGACCACAGGTATATACATTGGCACGCGTGCATTTTGTAATATGGTTTCAAAGGTTGTAATATGGTTCCAACAGTTGTAATATGGTTCCAACGATTATATGTACAGAGCCCCATTTATTTTAGCGCGCGGTTCTATGACCCATATGCCCAGGTGCCTAGGCGGTTAGGGGCTGGCACGCCCTTAACCATCCTACGATTTGTACCGTTGGCGTGGTTGCACCCGATGCTGGGTTTTCACGCTTTAAATTGCGTGTGAGCCAGGTTCAAACAACAGGGGTGCATTTTGTAGATGCAGAGACAACAAGCTTGAAGAGGGAGACTTCCAGGGGGCCTAACTTCTTTTCTTTTCAACCAATTGAGGTGCCGAAAGAGCCCAGATAGGGGTTTTTGGATGCTCTGAAGCCATTGGAGTAGTCGGTTTGTCAGTTTGAGCATTGTAATACATGTTTTTGATCACTTTGAGCAATTAATAATAATGATCCATTGGAAGCTGGACCAGGAGATGTAGCCCAAGAGAGGGGTGAACTCCTTTATCAAATTGATGTGTTTATGTGCTTATGTTCAATGATTATGTTTCTTTCTAAGTGTAAATTTTCATAAGTAATCCTTTAATTTATGTGTTGCAAACTGATCCATTTTATTTAAACACATAACATTTACTTGCAATAATTCTCAAGTTTTTCAAGTCTTCTTCAATTTTAGATCATTCATTTTTCTCATAAATTTCATATTTTTGGATATACAAGAATTTGATTTGACCCCTATTTTCAACAGTCTGACCCTTTTTTCATGGAAGACAACTCATAACTTTGAGGGATTTGTTTCTATTTTTGGCTAGGTTGTTGAATTCGACCTCCTGATCCTAGGGGATAATTGTTCTATATATTATTATAATTAAAATGTAAAATGGTTGGTCAGTTGAGACATGTTCGTAGAATATGATCCAGATTGTAAATAAGCTCACAGAGCCTCCTGTGTTCATCAATCCAATAATACAGTCACAACAGTTACAGGATTCATGTGTCAATCTTGGTGGTAAAGTGATTTTATTGACTAGAATTTGTTTCCACTATATTTCTTAAGTTATTCATTTTCTTAATTATGCTAAGAGGTTTAAAGAACAATTTTTTTTGAGACATATACTCTATTTCAACCTTTGACATAATTATCAATGTTTTCTTCTCAATGATTAATTCCAGGACTCTTGATTGCCCTGTTATTACCTGGGCCTCTCATCTTCTCCTTGAAATCCAAAATCAACCTCAAATAATCCAACAAGAGTGCCTACCTTTCCCTGTAGGGATGTCTATATAACCTGTCTTTGAGTGAACCCCATCTTGTGACTCCATTACCCAATGGTCTATTTTCCTTGATCCAACCAAACCATTTAAAAAAACAAACCATGTACTATCATAAATAGCCTAAAATTCCCAGCAAACAAAGCTAAATCATACAGAGAGATCCCTCTTTGAGTCTTGGAGGGCTAGATCATTGACTCCAAAGTGGTTTTGTAGTTACCTCTACCCATTTCTTCTCTAGCCTAAGAAATTACAGAGTGCTAACATAGTGGCAACCATACTGGGGAACCTTCCTCAGAAAATCATATCAAGTTCCAGATCTGATCACTGATGGTGGAAAGTGACCAAACACAAGAAGGTTGAATCATCTACCTGGAAACTCCAATCAAATCCACATCAGTTACAATTCAAAGATTCGAATGGAGGAAGAACCTGAAACATGACTAGACCATCTGAAAAGATTAGGTATTTAAGATAGAAGTTTATCTAAGATATGATAGGTTTTATTTTTAATTATTTATTTCCTTCTCATGATCCTGATCTAGATCATACTACCAAAATTTATGAAGAGCATGTTCAACCTAATGAGCCTCAAGAGGTTGAGCCTAGTGTTGCAATCCCTGTACATACTCCTACACCTGTAAAAATCCTAGATATATACAAGCCTCTTGTCTTACCTCCCATACTCCATGATTTCCTTTCCAATTACTTCAAATATCTCCCTAGATTTGATGGAGAATATGGCTACATCACTGCTGAGAAACACATTCAAGGTTTTGAAAATTATCTTGACCTTTTTGAGGTGGAAAAAAATTATGTTAGTATTAGGATTGTTGCTTTATATTTGCAAAGTAGAGCTAAGAAATGGAATAAATATCTACCATCCGCAAGCATCAATGATCTCAATCAGTTTGTGAAAGTTTTCTTGGATCAATGGGTGATCAAGAGGAATCCCTTCCTCATTTTGGAAAATATTATCACTTGAAAAGATAGCTAGGAGAAATTGTGCATCAATTTTCAGCCAGACTCAATCAAGTCTACCATTCAATCCCTGTTGATATAAAACCTCCTCATGATTTATCTCTCTTACACTATCCAGATGCGTTTGATCCAAAAATGGAATTTCAGTTGAGGGAAAGAAACACCAAAACACTCAAAGAAATGCAAGATAGTGCAATAAGTGTGGAAGCCCATTTGTTGATCAAAAGGTCAAAGTTGGAGGTAGAAGATAGAAATAACAAATAAAAGGAGCATCTGACATCCTTAGAGGTGAAGCTAGACATTCTGGCAAGTACAATGGAATAAATGTTGCACGGGATTATCATAAGTGGAAAAATTGTTGTTCAAATACACCATGTTCCGTTAGTTGCAGAGAAAGAAAGGGTCAATGTTCCTAGGAATTTTGCATCTCACCCTTGGTATCATAAACTAAAAAATGATTACTTTATGTATTCAATTAACAATCTGGTCAAAGATGATACTCAAACTCAACTTTTAGAGAAACAACCAATGGATATGATGTGCATGTTTGATGACATCTCTTACCTGGATAATCTACCCAAGTATGATCAGTATGATGATGATTATGTGGTTGAAATAGATGTTGATTGTAACATCCCTAACCACCCATGCCGAGGCATGCTACTCTAGAGAACACTTTTATTCTCTAATACCATGTTGTAACATACCCAGTATCCAACTAAGATACGCCACATAAAATTTTCAAACTGTATGCAATTAAAACACATACATAGAGAACTCTTACATAAATTTATATATATAACGTAAATAGAAAAATACATACTGTAAATACACAGATTCATACTGAAATAACAACAAACATACAGATGCATCATATACAAGAAATACCCATAAATATAAAGACAGCTATAACCACACATAGGATAAACCCATAAAAATAAACACGTAAATAACAATTCAACATGTAAATTTATCACACAATTGACACTTATCTTGGTAAGAATATCACCAACTGCATGCAAAATTTCCATGAACCTCCTAGCCTTAGACCACACTGCTCATCACTCTTAGAAGTGGGTCACCCCCAAGCTGGGACTAAACTTCACCCAGGTAAAGGGATTCCTAACTAGGCTAATGGTTCAGAGACAACATGAAAGACTTTGTCATAGGTGCCAACTCAAACTAACAACCTACAATCCCTCATTCCCCACATGTCTGTCCCACCCCAGGAAGTGTGCCCCTTATCTTCTCAACAGTCCTTTGGCTACCCCACTTCCTTTCTGGGCTTCAACAAAAAACCATATAGGAAGTCTCAGAGCACTATAGTTGCAATTTAGCACCTTCAGGAAATCAATTCCCAACAATTTTCTCACCCAGAGAGAAATTTCTCATGGGCCTGACAACCCGCCTCTTCAATATCCCACGGGCTTGACAAAATGCCTCTTCAATATCCCATAGGCCTGAAAACCCTCATTTTCAATATCCCAGGTCTTGACAAACCTCTTCTTCAGTCCATGTCCCAAGCTAACCAACTACACAAACATGTATGGCTATGGATACAGGTTCAGGTATAGTGATAGTAAGGTATGAAGGATAGCTAAATGAGTGTGTGAATGCTCATCAAATGGCTAGATTGATTACTAAATGATGGAAAATGAACTAATTACAAACTATATGTATGCATGTCCCCAACTTTACACTTGTCATGTTAGAAGCTATGATGCAAACCCCCTATCTCTGCCTCGGTAGGGTCCGCTGACCTCTCGGTCAGGATCGTTCTTCTCTCTATCGAGTTGAAGCAGCTCTTCAATTCCCTAGTGGAATCCTGCTATCTGATCCACAATTCCTTATAAAACTCTGCCTGTGTCACTAAGAACCAAGCAGAGGCCTCACCTCCACACGACCACAGGCTGTGATTGCACGCCCACGCAAAAGGCACGTCACGATTTCATGTATCAGGAATTCCTGATGCGATCCACCTCTATTCTCCTGACTCCCAAAATGCCAAAATTTTGAAGCTCCCAATTTGATGGTCCTAATCTTCCACAATCTGACAGCTTAGATCACGTCAGGGTTTCGTGTATCGAGATTTTGCGTATCACGAGGTCGAAAGAATTTTCACCTCCATTCTCCCAATCCTCGAAATTCCTAAATTCTTCCTAGACAATTGACATTCCATATCTCTCCTTGACCAATGGTTGTGATCTAATTGCGAATTCATGTTTTGCGAATTCTCACGATTTCCTCCTTTGACTTTTCCCTCTTGTGAGTCAGTGAAATGTTGATCTCTCGCCATGCATCTCTTCCAATGGATGGTTCTGATGATTTCAGGATTTCATGACTTGCGACCTCCAAGTCACAACCTCCTTCACATTCCCGACTCCCGAAATGTTGATATTTTGGAGCACCCCAAATCCGACTGTTCACACTCCTGTAGATCTAACGGATCAGATCAAATCGTGATTTTGCGTTTCACAAGTTCTCACGACTCAAAATTTTACTCCTTTGAGTCATGAGTCAGAAAAACATTGATATGTGTCCACCTGTCCTCTAACGATGGATGATCATAGTGATTTTGGGATGATGGATGATCCAGATGATTTTAGGACTTCGTGTTTCGTGATGTCCATCCTCCTGTGCAACTTCAAAGGGTTAAACCTTGTGTACGTTCCTCTGGATATAACGATTGTTGGTCCACGCACTCAGATCCTATGGTACATATCTAATCTTCTCCTGTGCACTCTTCTGGGTGTCTAGACGTGAGATTTCAATGGTCCAGATCCTTCCTCTTCTCGATCCAATCGGTAGATGTTGCTCCTCCTCCTAATATTTGGCTTCCTTCCAGACTTGGAAGATTTCCCATGTTTCAAAGGCCTCGACCTTTGATTTCTCTACAAGCTCGATGACTTTGAGTTTCGTATGCATTCTAAAAACTCTATCCGTTCTGATATCTCATCAATAAAACTTTACCTTGGCCCTAGCACATTCCTTGCACTCTGCGCATAGCTTCATGCTACCTCTCCTAATCTTGTCGACCTTGCTCAATCTCTAAGGGACTTAGCCTTTCTATGTCTTCCTTAGAATAATTTTGGTTTTCCTCTTGGAACACTTTGTGCTCAACCTCTTGAGCCTTGGGAACTTGAAACAAGTTCACTCTGCGTGCATTCCTTGTGCTTTGACTGGTCTTCAACTGGCTATATTTCAACACTTCGTCTGAGTGTTGGCCTAGTGCACTCCTTGCACAAGTATTCCTCTAGAGTATTCAACAACTCTGCTTTCCTCCTTGAGCTTCAACTGCTCGGACCTCCTAGGTCTCTGTCCCTTTATCTCTTCGAAGGGATATAAGTTCCCTCTTTGAAACTTACGCTCAAGAACTCCTTGCTGAGCCGACAGAGTATTCAACAACTATGTAAGTGTCTTCTCCTGGACACTTCTCTCCTCTCTAAACTCGAAACAAAGTTCCTTGGTGCACTATTTGCACTCGCTCAATGCCCACTTGGAAGAGATCTACAGAACCTTCATCAATCCTGTCTCTCTGTGCCTTCCTCTTCACAGTCTTCCCTCAAGAGTATTCAATAACTCTGAGGATCCTCTTGAGTCTGTGAATTCTTCTGGTGTGCCCTCCTGACACGTTCTTCTCTGAATTGTAAGATCTCAGTTACATACTCCTTGCATTGGCTCATAAAGTCTTCAATGCTCTGTTGTGCACTCCTTGCACCACCTAAAGAACCCATAAGAAATTCCAGCAAACTCACAGATAGAGAATTATATCTATCCCTGCAGATGAAATCTAACATGAATCTACAACATTCATTCATGAAATACATAAACACACTATATGCAGGAAAAAATGATTTTCTATTATCTCTGTGTGTCTATACAGATGTTTACATAAAAAATGGACTGTAACGAAGTCCCAGTTCCCTCAAGCTCTCTCTCCTAACTTCTAAGACCTCCTAAGGCCTCTCTCCCCCTTACCTGATATCTCTCTCCCATCTCCTCATTAAAAAACAAGGGCTCTACGAACTTATCCTCTTCACTGCCTTAGTTCCATCACTGTCTTAGTTACAACACCCTACCTCTATAGCTACATTCCATAAATGAATGCCCATACCTAACTACGATTTGGACCTACTACAGTGATCAGGGGATCAAATTTTGCTCAAAAATTCAAAGTGCTTGGAATTGCTTCAAATCAAACAAGAGTGTAGGCCTCGTCATTACGAACCCAACACAACTCGTTTGGGTTCAAATGGACGTCGGAAGCAAGAGATATTACAATTTGTTCGAATCATCAAACATGAAAAAAAAAAAAGGACGCTAATTGTGCAGTCCGTACAGTCCGTACAGGCTAATGTGGTAGAGACCGTATGTCCGTACGCTAACATGGAAGAGTTGAAGTGGCATTTTAAGGTTGGATGACAGTTGGATGAATCATGTTTCGACACGTGGCAGTTTTTGGTTTGTGGTTGGGTGCCACGTGGCCCAGTCATGGGCTGCCACATGGCACCATTATATTGGTTATTGGTTCAAAATTTTATGGAGTCCATGGGATTCAAACCCCGGACCTCCCCATCGACCAAGCCTTTGCAAAGTCCACCCTACCAATACACTGCGCTTTGTTCCTTGATAACTATATGTTTTAATATATATTTAAATTTGAATTACTTTTTGGTTGGCGTAGGGGTCCGGGCTGGGGCTTAGCCCCAGCCCCTGGTCGCACACCTTATATACAATGTGACCCAATGTAACAGTTGGTGTGCGCATTTAGTTTATGAAACAGTTAAGCCATGGTTTCAATGTGAGCTCATATGACCTTAAACCTTAGCGCGGGAGTTTGTGTTCAAATGGTTAGCACGGTTTCAATGGATAGTCCATGCACCCGACACTTGGCGCTTAACTGTTGGGTTTTAAAGGTTATCCCTTTTTATATATGTGGTCGGTTCTATGACCCTCATGTGCCCATGATTTTTGTGGTTAGGGGCTGGTGCGCCCATAACTGTCCTACAGTTTGCACCGTTGGCACGGTTGCATTCAGTACCGGGTTTTTACGCCTTAAATGGCGTGTGTGCTAGGTTGAATCAACAAGGGTTCGTTTTGTATATGCAGAGACAACAAGCTTAAGGGGAGACTTCAAGGAATCCTAACTTCTTCATTTTTTTGCCAAACGATGTGCCGAAAAATCCTAGCTAGGGGTTTTTGGACGCTCTGAAGCCATTGGAGCAGTATGTTGGTTATTTTGAGCATTGTAAAGCACGTTTTTGAGAACTTTGAGAAAATAATAATAATGATCCATTGGAAGCTGGACCAGGAGATGTATCCCAAGAGAGGGGTGAACTCCTTTATCATTTGTTGTGTTATGTGTTTATGTTCATTGATTATGTTGTTGTTTATCTGCATCTTAAATGAGTAAATCCTATTAATGATGTGTTGCAAAGTTGATCCATTTTCTTTTAACACATAAAATTTAAATTGCAAATATTTTCAAGAGTACAAGTCTTCTTCATTTTTAGATCATACAGGCAACCATTTAAGGAAACTCTATCCACTACCTGTGCAAAGGCATGGCCTAGAATCTATCAACCTTACAACAAAAATAATTCGTATAGGATTATTTCAAATTTAAAAATATGGGAGGGTCGATGCCTCTCCCTTTCTCCATTGTGCGTTTGCATGTTGGCACATGTGTTGAGGTGGAACGATGCTCCTGCATCATAGTCCCCTACTAGGAAAAACACGAGCTCATTCTCATGAGCTCCTCTTCTCCAGTGTTGAAATCCTCCTGGATCCCAAACTTTCCCTTGGAGCTATCCTCTTGCTCCTCTGCTTGGCTACTACTACTGCTGCTTCTGCATCTTCTTCTTCTTCTTCTCGGCTTCTATGGAAGGCTCTCCTCTGTTTAGCTCCCCTTTGTTGACTGCTTCTATTGAACTCAACATCAGCTTCCTAATCTACTCTATCACTCTGTCCAGCTGCTCCTGGGGCTGGTATGCTCCTCCATTTGTCTCCAACTTAGCCTGTTGGATGTGGAATCCTTGCACCATTTCCCTTCTCTCTAGGGATTCCAATTCCTCATACATATCAAAAAAATTCATGATGTTTGCTTCCTCCTCTGTTGCAGGCCCAATGCTACATTCATCTCTATTTCATCTTCCAGGCTGAAAGTTTTGAGCAATTCCACTGAATTCTCCTCTCCCACAATCTGCATGACTTTCTATTGGCAACCATTTTCTGGTTCTGGATTGTATAACCAATCCTCCAACATCTTCAACTCCTTCTCACATTGAGCGAGAAATTCATATGAATTATCCTCTTTTTCTATTGGGGAAGACACCAATATCTGCTCCTTCTCCTCCTCTTTGACAGTATCTGCTGGTTGTATTTCTTCTACTGTTGCATTTGTAACACATGCTCTGGCCTCAATTAGACTATCTGGTAGGAATATCTGAATTCCTCAAATGATTAGAATGCTCATATGATCCTCCTCCTTTGTGATGGAAGTATTCAACTTATCATCATATTCATTCAAATGGTTTGCAAATCCACATAAATATATTAGCACTCCTTGATGAATTGAACTCACTTCTGAGCTCCTAAGACTTTCAGACAATCTCATTTCTTTCCCCCTACCCACCTAGAAATTTGGGAATTCTCTCCTACCCACCTGGTAGTTTATGAGATCAATCGATCCCATATCATTTCCAACCTGGAAATTTGAAATTTCAACAATGATCCTCTGGTAGTATATGAGACCTCCCACTGATCCCTTTCCATTTCCCACCTGGAAACTTGAAATTCCATTTCTGCCCACCTGGTAGTTTATGAAATCCTCTGTTAATCGCATATCATTTCCCACCTAGAAATGTGAATTTCCACTGCTGTCCTCCTGACATTCTATGAGATTCTCCAATGATCTCATTTCATTTCCTAGATGGCAATGTGAAAGTCCATCTCTTCTCTCCTAACAATTTATGAGATATTTATCTGATCTCACCTCCTCCTCATCACTGAGGTGTCTCCCAACTTCTGGTTCACATATGTAAACCATTCCCTCTTCTGTTTCACTAAGTTTTTCAACATACCTTAGCCACCTATTTAACAGTTTTCGTTGTCCTCTAGACAATAATCTCTTAACTAGCCACTTCACTTTCTTCTTCATGGGCCACTCATATACCCAATGAACCTTTGTATCCTGCTGCATTTTAAATGAAAGATTATCCATCTGTGCTCTTATCTCAATGAAATCTAGATCCATCTCTGGATTTCATTTCTACTTTTGGCCTTCTCTTTGACCACGCTCATGGCCTTCAATAGCCATGTTTCTACCTTTAAGAACACAACTTTCCTTTGGGTTTAGCCCCCCTGGTTGTCTACCATTTTTTGCATGCCTTGCAACAATCATGTGCAGAGAATCAACACTCTACCTTTCTTCTTCCCTTTCGCCTAAAATATACAGATGAAAAATATGCTTTGACAAAACTTTATGCATACCCCCTACCTCTACCTCAGCAGGGCCCACTGACCTCCCAGTTAAGGATCGTTCTTCTCTCTATCGAGTTGAAGAAACTCTTCAATTCCCTGATGGAATCCTACTATACGATCCACATATCCTTATGAAACTCCGCATGGGTGACTAAGCACCAAGCACAAGCCTCACCTCCATGACCATGGTCATTCCCGATGTGATCCACCTCTATTCTCTCGACTACCGAAATGCCAAAATTTCAGAGTGCCCAATTTGACGGTCCTAATTCTTCCATGATCCGATGGCTTAGATCGCGTCTGAGTTTCATGTATCATGAGGTCGAAAGACTTTTCACCTCCATTCTCCCGATCCCCAAAATGTCGAAATTCTTCCTAGACAATTGACAGTCCAGATCTCTCCTTGATCAATGGTTGTGATCTAATCGCGAATTCACGTTTCGTGAATTCTCACGATTTCCTCCTTTGACTTTTCCCTCTTGGGAGTCAGCGAAATGTTGATCTCTTTCCATGCGTCCCTTCCAATGGACACTTCTGATGATGTCGGTATTTCACAACTTGCGACCTCCAAGTCACAACCTCCTTCACATTTCCGACTCCCGAAATGTCGATATTTTAGAGCGCCCCAAATCCGATGGTTCACACTCCTTTGGATCTAACATCTCAGATCAAATTTCGATTTCGTGTTTCGTGAGTTCTCCCAACTCGACCTTTTACTCCTTTGAGTCACAAGTCATAGAAACGATGATTTGTAGCCACCTGTCCTCTGACGATGGACGGTCTTGGTGATTTTTGGATGATGGACGGTCCTGATGATTTCGGGACTTGGCGTTTCATGATGTCCACCCTCCTATGCAACTTCAAAGGTTTAAATTCCATGTACATTCCTAAGGATCCAACGTGATTATTGGTCCATGTGCTCAGATCCTACTGTCCAGATATGATCTTCTCCTATGCGCTCTTCTGGTTGTCTAGACGTGAGATTTCAATGGTCTAGATCCTCCCTCTGCTCGATCCAATCGAAAGCTCTCACTCTTCCTCCTGAGAATTGGCTTCCTTCTAGAGTTGAAAGATTTCCCATGTTTCAAAGGCCTCTACCTTTTATTTCTCTGTGAGCCCGATGACTTTGGGTCTCTCTTGAGTTCCAAAAATGTTATTGCTCCTGAGATTTCATCAATAAAAATTGACCTTGTCCCTAACACATTCCTTGCACTCTGCATGCACCTTCGTGCTACCTCTCCTGATCTTGTCGAACTTGCTCAGTATCTAAGGGACTTGTCCCTTCTGCGTCTTCCTTTGAATAATTTTTGTGTTCCTCTTGGCACACTTTGCACTCAACCTCTTGAGCCTTGGGAACTTTCAACAAGTTCACTATGCACTCAACCTTTGAAATCTTTGTTTCATTAACCACTACCATGGCCCATCCAGGCTCAATGTCGAAAAATGGGCTCTAAACTTCAATTTTTTCCATTTCGACAACAATTCCTTTCTAAAACCTTTTCTTCAACTTTCACCTTCCTGGGTCATCCAGGATTTAGTGTTGAAACCATGGCTCTGATACCAATTTGTGATGCCCCCCAACCATTGAAAGGCCAGGAAACGTCACAGAGTAAACACATTTTTCTCTCTGATACCAATTTTTGACATCCCTGTCCACCTAGGTCAGGCCATGCTACTCCAGAAAACTATCATGCTTGAATATACATAGTATATATATCTAATGCAATTTTTAACCAAAAATAAACATTTTGTTCATATATAGATTAATGCAGAAGTGACAATAACACACACAAATTAACATATGATTTACATTCTTCTAACACAAAGCATAATGAAGAAATAATAGTAAAAGTATACATGCAGTAATCACAGACAAAACCCATAAATATAACAACATATATAAATACACAACAGGTAACCAAACTTGGAAATGGTACTTATATTTTAATTGAAGTACACCAACTATGTGCAGACCTTCCACGAACCTCCCAGCCTTAGACCACACTACTCATCAATATCAGTAGTGGGTCACCCCCAAGCGGGGACTAAACTCCACTGGCAAGGGATTCCTAGGCTAGGCAGGGACAACGGGAAGTTTCACAGTACACCAGGAAGGATTTCCTCCAAGGAGCCACTTATTCCCATAGCTCACAGAATATCATTCCCCACATGCCAGTTCCACCCTAGGAGTGTACACCTTCACTGTCACACAGTCCATCGACTGCTACACCTCCCTTTCCAGGGCTTCAACAACATGATGGATAAGGAATTCTCAGAGTTCTGTAGCTGCTATTGGACTTCCTGTAGGAGAGGTCACTTCCTCAACACACACTCTCTCACCTGGAGATATTTTCTCATGGGCCTAACAATCTTCTTCTTCACTCTCTCTCCTCAACACACGAGCATGGTTATGGATGAAACATAAACTGAACGTGTGGAAACGATACTAAAAGAACAGTACGCAGGAAACCCACAGGTGCAGGTACAATGAGGGTATCAAATTCGTCTTGTAGCAGAGGTTCCCATGGTTGAAGAATTCAACAATGGAGGACAAAATGACTAACTATGTGCTTTCTTAGTGTCTGTGTGAATGGGGAAAAACCATCACCAACCAAGAGAGAATGGTGAGTATCGTCAGAATGGTGATAATCGTGAGGATGACCAGCATGGTGAGAATGTCCGCACAATGAGAATGGTGAGAATGCCCCCCCCTAAATATGAATGGTTTTTGGATGACACTTGGCTGCCTCTAGCACGTTCCCCCCACTTGGAACTCATTCCTCTCCCTAAAGGAACTTAGGATAAATTAATATCCTCTTTACATCTTTTTAGAAAAATAATATATTATTATATTAGCTCCTAAGCTTATCCCTTATTTCCTAGACTCATAGCCCCATCCCTTTCCCTACCCAGTGGATATTAGTTCCCCATAACTCTTTCTTTGTAGTCAGTCTACATGCAACGCTGTATTTTTATTAATAATATGCATAATTACATATACAAAATCAGGCCCACTGTCCTTAGCATCTAGGCTCTCTGGCCTAATAAACACATAAGTCTACCAACTTATAATTACTTGGATCACCAGCCTACAAAACATCATTACATTCATAATTACAAACGAGGCTCGACCTTGGGGTATTACAAAATCAAAGGCTACCAAGATGAAATACTAACAATTGGAGGGTATCTCCTCATCCCTCACATTCATGAGATGGTTTTTCTAGCAATCAAGTAGGTTTTCCCTAAATCTTGAACTTAAAGCCTCATTTTTCATATTTTTAAAAGAAGGAACAAAAAAGAAACCTCTAATTATAGGACCATTATGATTATCCCTCTTTTATTCAAGCTATATAGAATTATTTTGGAAAACAAGATCAACATATGGCTAGAAAGGAAAAGAAAAAGGGATAAATGTCATTCTAGATTTAGAATTTATAATCCAACTATGGAACACCTTATTACACTTAGCATCATTATGAAGAAGTGTTTTAGTAATAAAACCAATATCCCATGTTGCTTTGTTGGCTTTAGAAAAGTGTTTGACATAGTCCCTTAAAGTAAACTTTGGAATAGGTTATAGGAGTTAAAAGTTCCTTTTGAGTTGAAGGGTGTGGTGATAAGGTTGTATGAGAATGTTATTACTTAGTTTATAAACACTAAAGGTTGGTTGGAATATATATATATATATATATATATATATATATATATATTGTAATATTGGAGTTAATTTAGTTTCACCCTTGTCCCCTACCCTTTTTTTGCATATAAAACAACAAGTTAGAGGGTGTTTTGGAAGAAGTAGGGTGTGTTGACATGACCTTAGCTGGGATAGTCAATATCCTTCTTCTTTATGTTGATGATATTGTTCTTATGGTGAGGTGTCCCTATCATATCAACAGGAAACTAATAATTATCAAGGATTTCTACTCTAGTATGGGTATGACTATTATGACTAACAAAAAATGATTATGATAATCAAATTCAAAAGGATCACTTACAATAAATTCATATATGAAAACAACAACTTGGAGGAAGTGACCTCATAAAAATATACTGGAATCAATCTATATCACAAGATTAACTAGAACTATAACATTGATAAAAGGATAAATGGAGGGTGGAAATCTTATTTTGGCATTGAGAACAATTGCAAATTAGCACACCTTTGGATATGGGATTAAAATAAACTCCTTTATGAGAATCTTGTGAATCATTTTATCGTATATGGTTGTGAGGTTTATGGATGCAACATCTCCACATAATTGTGGGGAAAGGTCAATCAAATCTAGAATCATTTTACAACTTGTCATATTAAAATTAAATGCAATACACCCTACTCTATTGATCCAAAAATATCTTTTAAACAAAAATGGTTGAGTTTTAAGGATGTGTTAATTAACCATTTAGGAACTAAAAGAAATATGAAGAATTATAAAGAAAACATGACATCCATAAATCAATTTACAGATCTGAAATAAAGCATGAGGATCAACAAACCATAGACACCAATGTGATAACAGAGTTTGACAATATTACCTACATCTCTGGGCCTTTGTCTCAGTAGGTGAGGCTTTCTTATTTCTATTAGAAGCTTTAAAAGTACATCACAATAGTGCCAAAAAGGTTACAAACTAATATTTTCTTGTTCTACCAGATCTCTAGAACCCAACAAAACAGATGAAACTGAAATCAGATGAACGAAGCTCCCAGAAATGGCTCGTAAAGGTATCCTTCTCAATGGCTTCCCTACATAAAAAATGACTTTGTCTTGGAAAATATTTAGCATAAACCTGCTCTAAACCTCCTTTATTAGCTTCAAGAAGCCCTAGTTTATATAGATCTGAAGTTGGTAACCATCTCCCAACTTCTCCCCAAGATCTGGCCTCAAAAGGGCCCAATATCCCCCCAAAATGACCAAAATGTCTCAATTATGCTAAGTAAATCATTACAAATATTTATATTAAAGTTAAAAACCCACTAAATGAAAACATTTTGGGCACAACCCCCAAATACACACTCCTAGGCATATGTGCACCCACCATGTGGCCAGGCGCTCAACCGCTAGTGCGTTGGGCCCCTCCAAACCCGACTCCTAGTTACATGCATCGACCATATGGCCCTCGGGCTAGGATCCATGTGCTCTAATAGATATAACTCATAGTATTAGCCCCTGGTCTAGTTCCTTGGTCAGCGGGCTATCCCAATCGACTAGGCTCTAACCATATATACACACATTAATAAATATGGGGAGCGGTCATATGTTGTCTAGGTCACATGACTGTGCTAGGAGTTGGGGCTTATTAACATAACCGCACACAATATGTATATCAGGGTCCCGTGGTAAGGCNGGGGGGGGGATGGGGCCTAGCCCCAACCCTACTCTCCACAAACCATAACTCTATCCAAACTTAAATACATATTTCGATGTATATGGTTAAGAAATAAAATGCGGGTAGGCTGACTAGCCCTGCCCTGCCAAGTCGTTAGCCTAGAAAAAGGTCATAGGTTTAGACCCAAACTCCATAAATTTTTCCAAAACTCATCAACCAATATAGGGGTACCACGTGGTAGCCTAGGACTGAGCCATGTGGCACCATATCATTCGTCCAACAAATGGTAACTGTCAATCACCCATTAGTACAACTGTCCACATCTACAACGTGTCTGCTCCAACTATACCCTGCCACGTGTTGTACGATCATGCCATGTTTCACCCTTACAGTGGTGACACATGCCACTCCCTGATTGGTCCACTTGTCACATCAAATTCCCAGTCAGCCTCTGTCCACATTAGTGTCACATACCCTACCACCCTAGTGCCACATACTCTGCCACATCAGTTGTACGGTTGTACAGACTGTACATTTAGCTGCCACATGGAAATGTACGGACTGTATGGAATGTACATTAAGCTACCATGTGGCACTATATGGACTATACATACTATACAATCAACATTTTTTTGCCTATTTGTCCAAATGAAAAGATAACGATATCTGGAGAGTACGACATCTGTTTGATCCCATTTAAGTTGCGTTGTGTTCATAATGTCAAGGCCTATGCACAAGTTTGTTTTGAAGCCATTATGAGAACTTTTAATTTTAGGCCTTCCAAGACCCAATTTGGTCCCAAGATATAATTATGGATCACACCTCCCCACTAAAGACCTTTTGGTCCCCAAAAAGTTTATTGGCCAGTCATCAAGTGTGGGATAGGCCACTCGACTTGTTCCTAATCTTTGAACTTTGTCTTGTGCACCTGTCTCATCAAGATCAACTATAAAACAATCATGATAACTGATAGCATATTGTTATCTAGTTGTACCTTGTCACATCTTACTGAAGCCACTATCATCCATGTTGACAACATTACTAATGATAGCGTAAAAACTATGACTGCAAATGAACTGATATGTTTATAATACTTTCATGACATTAGCTTATCTTGAAGAAAAATGTGATCGATCTTCCACTCTACAATCATATCCTGTTCTTTCTTAAGATCGATTACTTGATTTGAAACAATTATAGGTGCTTGAGTTGCCTTTCTTAATTGTTCCATAGTTTGAAGAGATTTATTTTCCTTTAAATGAGAGAATGAACAACATATTCTTGACTTTCTTTGGATATGTGATATTGATTCTTTTCCCTATAGAAGAGTTCTTTATGATCATACAAGTAAGGAATTCCTAAGACCATTCCACATTCACTTAGTGGCACCACATCACATGTTACCTCGTCCAAAAAATTAGATGAAATTGAAAATTTTAATCTGCACTGCTTTGTTATGTGCAATTGATGATTGTTGCTTATCCATTTAAGTGTGTAAGTCTTATGATTCTAATATGTGTTTAATCCCAACGGTTTAACCAATTCCTTTGAAATTAATTTAGATTGATATCCACTATCTATCAATGTGTTGATATTAGTATGCCTCATGATGACCCTTATGTGAAACAATTTACTTCTATAATCAATTCCTTCACCAATTTTACCTATCATACCAACCAATGGGACTTTAGATTCATCACCTGAATTTGATCACAAGCCTATTGGTCGTGTTGTTGTTGCAACTATTTGCCTCCCTTTCCTTTCCTTGAACCACTTCGGTCTCTTATCGGGATGCAACTTCCAACAACAATCCTCATCATGCCCTTCTTTCTTGTAATGCTTTAAAGAGGGATTCTCTTCCTTTCTTGCCACTAAATTTTCCTTCTTTCCATTCCACTTTCTTTTGTCCTCTTTCCTTGAAGACGATTCCCCTAATACACCAACAATTGTTTTTCCTACTTCAATGTATGTCCCTTGAACATAAACCTCATCAATATTAGTTGTCCAAACATGAATACAATATTTCGAGTATGTGCAAGTAAACCTATTATATACTTCATAAGAGTTTCTTGGGTATGTAAAGTAATGCCTAACATCAATGCCATTTTACAAAAGCCATCTCTGTATTCTTGCATTGTTTGTCCTTTTTTTAGTGTAAGAGCTTGCCATTCAATTAAAGATTTATATTTATAACCCAAAGGATAAAGTTGCTTAAGTGCAGAAATAAAAACTTGCCATGATGGAAATACATTACCCACTTGTTGTGTGCCATTTTGCAACTTGCTTTTCCACCAGATGAGTGTTGTGCCTGCAAGTATAATCGATGCCAACTTGATTTGAGTGGCCTCATCCTTGATCTGTTGCACACTGTAATAAACCTCCATCTGTCTGACCCAATTATCAAGTCTCTTTGCATTAACTTCACCATCATACATGGTGTTATTGGATAAATCTGTGAGTGCGAACACAAACCGATCTCCCCAGATCCATCTGGATCTAGAACAAAACAGGACAAAATATACCGCTTTCCCTAGATCTAACTATTGAATTAAATTGGAAGTGAGAAGAATATATGTACCTTGTAATTGCTTCCTTGGTCTTTGTTGTTCCTTGCTTCTCTCCAACGCTCTTGTGCAGTCAAGATCAAAACAACACAAACCAACCAAAGTGAAAGCAAATAATATATCCAATAGCTAATCTATACATATGATCAAGGAATTATGTAATAAAGTAAATCTAACTTTATGGGAAAGAAACATATTACTGTATCATATTAAATGTGAAAGAGGGATTACAACCATTGCCTTGATATCGTAAGGTCCCTTCCAACTATCCTTCGTTCCCCACACACTTTGACTCCAAGAATTCTAAGACCATAGATCTGATAGCTGCTCACAATCTATCTTGACAAAGCAAATCTCAAAGCCACTCCAACCAAGCTAATAATTCCAAGCCAAAGAACCACAACCAAGAAC
>ML778092.1:225607-268737 GCA_009831015.1 Picea engelmannii | reverse complement strand
CAAGAAAAGACTTATCAGAATGAGACAATGTGAAGAGACTACTATAAGGGGTGCATGTTTCCACCTAACCGTAGGCTTAGTCACTCCAAACAGATTTACCAATAGCCACCCTCAAGCTAGACCACGATGCTCTACAAAAAAACCTTTTATTCTCTCTCATCCACAATAGGGATAGAGGGTAGTCTCCTCTTTCCATAGGATATTGGCAATGGTTGACATGGTACCAAGCAAGGAGGATTGGCCTCGTTTATTAGCTTGTATCATAACCTTCTCTGCCATTTCCTGTGTCCAGAACACGTAGACTCTCCATTCTTCCTTGAATCCTTGAGATTCACTTCTCATCTATGCACTCTTCGCAGGCGTGTTCTTCCCTCTGCCCACCATAACTTCCCTTCTTGCCTCTTTCAGGAGGGTTGCATGTGGCCCAAATTCCTAGTCAGAAGTTAATTTTGGAAGCCTTGTGGATGAGTTATTACACACCCCATCCCTCATTAACTGTTGAGGAGGTCTTCCCACCCACCAACCTTAATTTAATTCATTTTCGTATCTGAGGACGGTTCCGGTCCTGAGAAATTAAATCCAATAAGCATTGGTTTGGTGAAGGTTAACACAACCATTCCTGGTCCCCTTCACCCTCTCTTTGTATAGAATTCATGGTCTTTCTAAGTACAGCCCCCTTCCATTAGTCATGAAACACTTGTCTATTTTATTAGTAAATAATTAGGTTCACATTCGTTTACCTTTCAAACAAAGGTCCATTGAATCAATATTCACACATATAAAGTTTTCCATAGTATTTTGGCCATTTATAGTTATATTTACAAACTAGGGGAAATAGGGTGTCACAACTCCCTCCCCCTTAAAGGAACATCATCCTCGATGTTCTATCTATTAACATGTCCTGTATGTACAAAAGTGAACAAAAATGGGTATGCCTATCTCATGGTATCCTACATTTCCTGTGTGACCTCATCTGGGCCAAAATGTTTCCACTGCACCTTGACCTGTGCAATGGTTCGGTTCTTGAGTGGGGTTTCCTTCCTATCTAGTATGAATTGAGGTTTTTGTAGGAATTCTCCCTCTGGTTCCACTTGGATCATCGACTAGTCAATTATATGATTAGAATCACGTACATATTTTTTCAGCAATGAAACATAGAAAACATTATGTGCTTTTACTGTGGGAGGAAGTGCTAGCCTATAGGCTACATGTCCCACTCTATCTAGAACTTCAAAAGTTCCACAATACGGAGGTTCCAACTTGTCACAAGCTCCCATCCTTAGTGAACTCTTCCTGGGCCTAACTCTGAGATAGACGTGGTCTCCCGTCTTGAATTCTCTGGGGGTTCTCTTTCTGTCAGCATAACGTTTTTGTCTATTATGAGTGATTTTCATATTTTTCTTTATCTGAATGACTTTTTGTTCCATTTCTTTCAACATGTCGGTTCCAATCATAATTTTTTTCACAGGGTTGCTCCAACTAACGGGAGTGTTGCACAACCATAGAGGACTTTGAAAGGGTTCATCTTTAGTGATTCTTGGTAGCTCTTGTTGTAGGCAAATTCCACCAATGGAAGGTAATCTTCCCACTTTTTAGGTTGATGCATTACATGCATCCTTAGCATGTATTCTAGTATTTGGTTCACTCTTTATGTCTGTCCATCAGTTTGAGGATGATAAGTTGTGCTAAACAATAATTTGGTCTCCAAGTCAGCCATCAAAGATTTTCAAAAGTTTGAAGTAAATTTTGTGTCTCTGTTAGACACGATATCCTTAGGTATGCCATGTAGTATGAATATCTCCTTCATGAATATGTTGGCAATATCTATTGCCTTGCAAGTCGATTTGATAGGAATAAAATGAGCAGACTTGCTCAATTTATCCACCACTACCATGATGGTGTCATTATGCCTAGTCGATGTTGGTAATCCGATGATGAAATCCATGGAGATGGTCTCCCATTTCCATTCCAGGATTGGTATAGGTTGTAATAATTCTACTGGGTGTCGGTGTTCTTATTTAACTTGTTGGCACTCTAGACATTTATCTAAATACTCAACTATGCATTTCTTCAATCCAGGCCAATAGAATTATTTCCAGGTGGCCATGACCATATTCTGATAGCCCGGATGACCGGTGTATGGTCTCTTGCACCATTCATCCATTATGAACCTCTTCAAGTCATCACAACTTGGAATATATAGCCTATTTTGGTAATTCAACACACCTCCATATAGAATATGGTATCCTTCATACTTTATCCCAGTGGATTCTTGCTCCAGGTATGAGGTCATGGTATAGAAGAATACATATGTTTCTTGTGCATTCCTAACTCTTTCTCTGACATTCGTCTCATAGGTTCTCACTTCTCCCAGGTGAATTGTTTTCGTACTTCTACTAATGGCATCAACCACCTTATTTTCCTTTCCTTTGATATGTTTGGTTTCAAAATCAAAATCGCTAAGGAGTTCCATCAACCTAGCTTGTATAGCATTGAGTTTTGGTTGGTCAAACAGGTGCCACAATCCACAGTGGTCTGTCATAAGTAAAACTTTCCTACCCAGGAGGTAATGCCTCCACATTTTCAAAGTGTGCACTATGGTGGCCAACTCTAGATCATGGGTCACATAGTTGATTTCATGTTCATTCAATTTTCGAGATTCATAGCAAACTACGCTTCCTTCTTGCATAAGGACTCCTCTGAGTCCTTCCTTCCAGGAATATGTGCACATGAGGAAGTCCTTATCAGGATTGACGATCTTTAGTATGGGTGCATGGGTTAGAAGGTGTTTTAGTGAGTGAAACCTTTCTTCACATTCTGGTGTCCAAACGAATTTAACCCGCTTCCTCTGGAGGGAAGTGATTGGGCAACCAACCTTGGAAAACCCTTTTATAAACCTCCTATAGTATCCTTATAAACCCATAAAGGATCCGATGTCCGAAACATCCTTTGGGGTAGGCCATTCCATGATGGATCTCATCATGGTAGGGTCTACTGCTACCCCTTCTTCATATATGACATGCCCCAGGTAATGTATTTGCTTCTGGAAAAAGTCACACTTGCTAAATTTGGTGTAGAGATGATGTTCTCTTAGCACTTGAAGTACAAGTCTAAGATGCTCCTCGTGTTCATCTCTATTCTTGGAGTATCTTAATATATCATCAATAAAAACCAATACAAACATGTCTAGGAATTTGATAAGTACATTGTTCATCAAGAACATAAGGGTGGCAGGGGCATTGGTTAATCCAAATGGTACTACCAAAAATTCATAGTGACCATATCTTGTCCTGAAAGCGGTTTTTTGGATGTCTTCATCCTTGATTTGGACTTGATGGTATCGATATATCAAGTCAATCTTTGAGAAATTGGTAGCACCCCCCAATTGATCGAATAAGTCATCGATTCTGGGTAAGGGGTATTTGTTCTTTATGGTTACCTTATTGAGTTGTCTATAATCTATGCACAGTCTGAATGTACCATCTTTCTTCTTCACAAACAAGACTAGTGCTCCCCATGGAGACACACTAGGCCAATTGTATCCTTTATTCATCATTTCCTTTAGATTTAGTTTGAGTTCAACTAGCTCGGGTGTACTCATCCTATAGGATGTCCTAGATATTGGTACCACTCCAGGTGCAAGTTCTATTGAGAAGTCAATGTCCCTTATCGGAGGTAGACCCGATACCTCTTCTAGAAACACATCTCTATACTCTCTTATTATGGGGTGGTGTTCTAGGCTTGGTCTGTCATCCTCAATAGATTCCAACACCTGTATTGCATATAGAGGACATCCCTTTCTACAATACTTTTTCATTTGAAGGTGATGTAGGAGCATTGCAAATATCAAGCGGGCGTGGAGAAAGCGCAATGTATTTTTGAGCACATGAAAATTGCTTGAAAATCTTTTTGAATTTGATGCGCCGAATCTTTAATGAAGCCATTTATGAAGGAGCGCCTTTGTATATTGTATTGGACCTTGAGAAATTCTCTCTTGTCCTTAGTAGATAGGAGGCATTTAAACTAGTTAATATAGGTAGATAGACTTGAATTCATAGATTAGACAGTTGTAGAAGAAGGAGGGAAAACGAATATAGACACCCTCATTGTACATTGTAGAAGGGCATGATAGTTGAAGCAGGAAGAGCACAGAAGAGAAGAAGAGAGCTATAGAGGAACATCCATGTATAGATCTTGAATTAATAGAAAAAGTTGATTCAAATCCATGGTTTTGTGCCTGTTCTCTGTGTGTTGATGTTAATGATGTGCTCATGAGTGTTTGTTTTCCTGTTACGCATTTGATTTATTGTTGTGTATGTGATTTCATGTTTGAGTCTGAAATCTGAGAGAAGAAGAAATGAGTTTCAATTGTTTCTCTATCTGAGTGAGGATTCCTGCAAGGAGTGCAGTGGAAAACGTCTGCAAGGAGTGCATTGACGGAGGCTCAGGTAGTTTAACTCTTGTTCTCGTTCACCCAGGAGTGAAATTGGGTTACTAGAGCCATGCAGGGAGTGCACAGGCTAAGGAAAGTCTCAGTTGTGAATCTGAGCAGAAGCATTGAGAGACCACTGCTGCAGGTGTGCGCAGGGTCGAAGGACTTAAACATTTGAGGTGTTAAAAGGTTGCCACAAGGAGTGCGTGCAGAAGGACAAGTGAGTGCAGAATATCACTTAGTTATTTTCAAGGAATCGTCAAAGGGAATAAATCGACGGTTGGAAATTTGTGGAGAGGATTAGAGAAATACCGCCAGCCATCAGATTTGCCCGAGAAGCGAGGAGGTTACAGTTGCATCCAGAGTTCAAGCTCAGGAGACTGTGAACCGTGGGATCTTCACAAAATTACTCATCAGTTGTTGGATTGACCAGGGGTTTCACAGAGTTTAAGCTTCGTGAACAAGAGGAGGAAAGTCCCGATGGGAGGCGAGGCCATCGGGATTTCGGTATTCATGAAATTGGGAGTCACGAGGACGAGTGATCGGGAATTTTCATAGTGAAACTCCTGGAGTCAATATGAGTTTCCCATCTTGAGGGGACAGGTGGCAGTCATTGAGAGCCCATCGACATTTCGACGATTGGGGTTCTTAGTTGACAAAGGAATTGTGACATCGGGTATCAAAAGTCTCGAAATCCTGAGGTTGAATCAGAACCGTCCATCAGTTGAGACACGTGGGTGAGATCGGAGGCCCATCAGAGTTTTGGTCATCAGGGTTCACACAAGTGAAGTGGTTAGACTTTGCGTTTGGGCAAATTCTGAGATTCGACCTAAACCATCCATCATTTGGGACGCATGTCATAAGATCTGACGAAGTCGGGGTTCACAAGAGCAGAAGATCGGGAATTTCCATAGGAAAAATCTAGGGAATATCAGAGCCATCCATTCGTTGGGATGCGTGGAAGAGATCAAAGGAATCAGGATATCCGACATTGGGAAATCGAAGTTCCTAAGGACAAGAAAGTTGGGACATCATAAGTCTCGAAACCCTAGAGAAATCGAGACCGTCCATTAGAGGGGACGTGCGGAAGAAATCGGCGCCATCAGGGAAAATCCTGATAAGGAGGTTGTCCATTGGTGTTTGGCTCATCGGGATATCGGGGATCCTAGTGACAAAGTGTTTATGCATTGTGAAATCACAAATTGCAAAACCCCGATGAGGAATATGACTACAGTCATATAAGGAGCGGTCACATGGATATAAGGCTTAGCCCAGGAGGCTAAGGCAGCAGGGGACGTATCAGCGTTAGGGGTTTGGAAAATCGAAGTACATCGCGAGTGTCGAATTCCTAACAGGAGAAACTCTGATAGGGATGCGAGAGGTCAGCATTGACTTGCATCAGGGTTCGGGGTTTTGAGAATCCAAAACCACGCGACCACAGGACTCGCGAAACTGCAAAGTTCGATTTCCCGATAGAACAAAGGGAGATCTCGTGAAGAGTTTTTGTGGGTGGAAAAATTCCTGATAGGGAAATAGAAGAACCTTTTAGTTCTTTGGGCCGAGGAAGGAGGAAAAGATCCTGTGAGCGGACGTGCCTAGAGGGCGCACCTGCGTCAAGTGGTATCAGAGAGTAGAAAATATTCTTTGCTTTCTGTAGCAGGGAGAAGGAGAATTTCACCATGTCACCGAGGAGAAGAGATAGACAATAACCCAATTCAGAGGAAGAAAGGGAGATGCCCAGAGGTAGGGGTAGGCAAGTGCAGAATCCAGACATGGAAAGAGAAGTGTATAATCTTCGTGCCAGAATGGAGGACATGGAGACATCACAAAGGCGCAAAGATGATGCAGGAGATATCAGTGAATCCGAAGATGAAGATGACGTTGGACATGGAGAAGAAGAAATCCGAGCGGAAGATGCAACAAGTGAACGCTTACTTAAAGATGTTGCAAGAATGGGTGCAAAGGTGAAAATGGACATTCCAGTTTATGAGGGAAATCTAGATGTAGAAGAGATTCTAGACTGGATTAGAGCTCTGGACACCTATTTTGACTATGAAGATGTCGAGGAGGACAAGAAGTTCAGGCATTCCATCATGAGATTAAAAGGACATGCAACCTTGTGGTGGGATGAACTACAAGCTGACAGGCGTTGCCAAGGCAAGCAGAAAATTAAGAGTTGGGATAGGTTGATTGCAAAAATGAAGTCAAAATTCATTCCCAGGGACTATCAAATTTCTCTGTTTAGGAGGATGCATAACATGAGACAGAAGCTGATGATAGTAAAGGAATATACTGAAGAGTTTTACAAGTTGAATATCAGGGCAGGTCATTGCGAAAGAAATGACGAAAAAGTTGCCAGATATATGAATGGCATGAGATATGAGATTCAGGATGAAATGAGTATGGAAACCATCCAAACGGTGGAGGATTCCTATCAAATGGATTTGAAGGTGGAGGAGAAGCTGGGCCGAAAGCAGAGTCAAAGAGGTCGAGGCAGAAGTCAACCTAGAGGCAAAGTAGTTACCCAAGAAAGAACCCATAAGCCCAGGGACAACTGGAAGAAACCTCAGACTCGAATAGAGAGAGGTGGAAGCTCGCAGCAAGGGAAATATGCAGAGCAAAGAGAACATCATACTGAGCAGAGAGGAGGATATGCTAATAATAATAGGTTTCCTCGTACCAGAGGTAGAGGAAGAGGAAGAGGTGGAGTAATTACATGCTTCACATGTGGGAAAAATGGGCACAAGTCATTCGAGTGTATAGAGAAAAAGAAATATGGAGGAGAAACTCACATCATCGGGGCACAGAGGAGAGATGTTGAGGCAGAATATGCTGAAGACGAAAGATCGTTGGTGATGCGAAAAGTCCTTTTGACACCAGAGAAAGAGGTGGAAAGCTCAGTTCAAAGGACCAGACTTTTCAGAATAGCGTGCAAGATCAAGGGTTGGGCATGCAAGGTCATTGTGGACAGTGGTAGCACTGATAATCTCATTTCAACCAAGATGGTAGAGAAGATGGAGCTGGAGATGACTGATCACCCAAGTCCATACAAAGTTTCATGGCTACAGAAGGGACATCAGGTAAATGTCACTAAACAATGTTTAGTTGAATTCAAAATAGGAGGATATAATGATAAAATACTCTGTGATATTATTCCTATGGATGTTTGTCATATATTGCTGGGTAGACCATGCCAATATGATAGAAATGTGATTCATGATGGGAGGATGAAAACATACACCTTGGAGAAGAATGGGAGAACTCATATGTTGCATCCAATTGAGGATAAAGAGGTGAATCCAGAAGTAAGAAATACAATACTTCTCGTGAGTGGGAAGAAATTTCTTGCGGAGGTTAAGAAGAAGGAGGAACCACAATTATTTGTGGTCAGAAAACCGAAGATTGTTCTGACTAGCACAAGAGTGGACGATTTTCGAGAAGAAGTTCAGGGATTGCTGGAAGAGTTCACTGATATAGTAGTGGACGAATTACCTCATTTGTTGCCACCAATGAGAAGTGTGAGTCATCATATTGATCTCATACGAGGAGCCAGTTTACCAAACAAAGTTGCATACAGATTGACGCCATAGGAGAATGAAGATGTTAAAATACAGGTCCAGGAGTTGTTGGAAAAAGGTTTGGTCAAAGAAAGCTTGAGTGCGTGTGCCTTTCCAATGGTACTCAGTCCAAAAAAAGATGGAGGTTGGAGAATGTGTACCGACTCAAGAGCCATCAACAAGATAACCATCAGGTACAGGTTTCCATTGCCGCAGATGGATGATTTGATGGATTTCTTAAGTGGAGCAATTTTTTTTTCAAAGATTGATTTGAAGAGTGGATATAACCAGATTCGCATGAGAGAAGGTGATGAATGGAAAACAACATTCAAGACAAACGAAGGTTTGTATGAATGGCTTGTTATGTTATTTGGCTTAACAAATGCGCTGAGTACCTTTATGAGGTTAATGAATGAAGTCCTGAGAGAATTCATCGGGAAGTTTGTCATTGTGTATCTGGATGACATATTAATTTTCAGCAAGACAAAGGAAGAACATCTAAAGCATTTAGCTATAGTGATGAAGAAACTACAACAGGAGAAGTTATTGATAAACATAAAGAAATCCTCGTTTATGAAGACAGAGCTCATTTATCTGGGTTTTATTATATCTACAGATGAACTGAGGATGGATCCATATAAGGTGGAGGTAATTAAAAATTGGCCATCACCGAGAAATATTTTTGAAGTGAGAAGTTTTCATGGACTGGCTATTTTCTACCGAAAATTCATCAGGAATTTCAGTGGAATTAGTGCAGCGATGATGGATACAGTAAAGAAAAGACATAAATCTTTTCACTGGACTGAAGAGGTTGAGAATATTTTCAATTTGTTGAAACGAAAGATTACAGAACAACCAATTCTGGTGTTACCTGATTTTCAAAAGACATTTCAGGTAAAATGTGATGCAAGCAGGTTTGCAATAGGAGTAGTCTTAAGTCAAGATGACAGACCAATTGCATATTTCAGTGATAAGTTGAATGAGGCAAAAGAAAAGTACTCCACGTATGATAAGGAATTCTATGCCATCATACAGGCATTGAAAAAATGGAGGCACTATTTGATTCCAAAGGAATTTGTTTTATATAGTGATAACCATGCACTACAATTTGTGACTCAACAGGAGAAGTTGAATCAGAGACATGTTAAACGGGTTGAATACATGTAGAATTTCACTTTTGTAATTAAGCATATTTCAGGTAATGCTAACAAAGTGGTTGATGCTTTGAGTAGGAAGTGTTTTGTTGTTGCAGGAGTTCAAATTCAGGACATTAGGCTTTGATGATCTCAAGGACATGTATGCAGATGATCAAGATTTTAAAGAAGCGTATGAAGCAACTGAGAATCCAGTTCTTAGATATAGTAGCAAATGGGCCGAATACATGATCTAGGAAGGATTGTTGTTCAAGGGCAATCAGTTATGTATTCCGAATTTCTCCATGAGGGAGAATCTGCTAAAGGAGAATCACATCGGAAGATTGGCTGGACACTTCGGTCATGATAAAACATTTGCAAAGATGAGCGAGTCATACTTTTGGCCAGGGATGTAGTCAGAGGTCAAGAGGTTTGTAGATAGATGTAGAATTTGACAACATTCGAAGGGAAGGAAGCAGAATGCAGGATTCTATCAACCATTACCCATACCAAAGAGGTCGTGGGATGAAATCAGCATGGATTTCATATTGGGATTTTCAAGGATGCAAAGAGGATTTGATTTGATCTTTGTAGTAGTGGATAGATTTTCCAAGATGGAACATTTTATCCCATGCCAGAAAATGAGTGATGCAACTCACATTGCAAATTTGTTTTTCAAAGAAGTCATTCGACTTCACGGCTTACCCAGAAGTATAGTTTCAGACAGAGATACAAGGTTCATAGGCCACTTTTGGAGGACATTATGGAAGAAGTTGGGGACTAACTTGATGTTTAGTTCTTCTTATCATCCTCAGATGGATGGGAAAACAAAAGTGGTGAATAGAAGTCTAGGAGACTTGCTGAGAAGCTTGGTGACGGAGCACCACAACCAGTGGGATAGTATATTGCTGCAGGCAAAGTTTTCTTATAATGAATCAGTGAACAGGAGCATAGGAAAAAGTCCATTTCAGATTGTATATGGAATTCATCCAAGAGGAGTTTCTTAATTAAGGGATTCGGAACAGACTGCGACTAGGAGCGCAAGTGCGGAAGAGTTCGCAGAGGCGATGAAAGAACTTCATGGCCAGGTGAAGCAGTGACAGATAGATTCAAGTCACGAATATAAGCACAGAGCCTACCAGTGGAAGAGACAACTTCAATTTGAGGTTGGTGAATTAGTTCTAGGACACTTGAGAAAAGAAAGGTTCCCGAGGGGAACATACAATAAATTGAAAATGAAGAAAATCGAGCCATGTAAGGTCTTGAAGAAATTGGGGGAAAATGCTTATGAGATTGAGTTACCGGATGGGATCGGAATATCTCTAATATTTAATGTCGCAGATTTATACCCATATGAACTTGAGGAAGTAGGAACAAGTGGTGAACAACCAGAGGTTCAGTGGCAGAAGAAGATGCCAATTGCAGAGAAGCCATAGATGGAACAGATACTTGACAAGAGAGTTAGTAAAGAGACCAGGAGGAAATAATACTATGAGTATATGGTCAAATGGAAGGGCCATCCAGTGGAATATGCCATCTGGGAGAACAAAGTGGAGATACAGAAGCATGGATATACCGTGCAAGAGCTCATGGACAGGAGCCCATGAAATTTTTGAAGCGAGGGAGTATGATGCAGGAGCATCGCAAATATCAAGCGGACATGGAGCAAGCGCAATGTATTTTTGAGCACATGAAAATTGCTTGAAAATATTTTTAAAGTTGATGCGCCGAATCTTTAATGAAGCCAT
The DNA here is from genome assembly GCA_009831015.1 of Picea engelmannii. Taxonomy (NCBI): domain Eukaryota; kingdom Viridiplantae; phylum Streptophyta; class Pinopsida; order Pinales; family Pinaceae; genus Picea; species Picea engelmannii. The sequence goes on along the minus strand of ML778092.1, from coordinate 257,867 downwards.
TTATGAAGAAGCGCTTTTGCATATTGTATTGGACCTTGAACGATTCGCTCTTGTCCTTAGTATATAGGAGGCATTTAAACTAGTTAATGCAGGTAGATGGACTTGAATTCATAGATTAGACAGTTTTAGAAGAAGGAGGGAAAACAAATATAGACACCCTCATTGTACATTGTAGAAGGGAATGTTAGTTGAAGCAGGAAGAGCACAGAAGAGAAGTAGAGAGTTGTAGAGGAACATACATGTATAGATCTTGAATTAATAGAAGAAGTTGATTCAAATCCATGGTTTTGTGCCTGTTCTCTGTCTGTTGATGTTAATGATGTGCTCATGAGTGTTTGTTTTTATGTTACACATTTTCTTTATTGTTGTGTATGTGATTTCATGTTTGAGTCTGAAATCTGAGAGAAGAAGAAATGAGTTTCAATTGTTTCTCTATCTGAATGAGGATTCCTGCAAGGAGTGAAATGGAAAACGTCCACAAGGAGTGCTTTGACGGAGGCTTAGGTAGTTTAACTCTTGTTCTCATTAACCCAGGAGTGAAATTGGGTTACTAGAGCCATGCAGGGAGTGCGAAGGCTAAGGAAAGTCTCAGTTGTGAATATGAGCAGAAGCATTGAGAGACCACTGCTGCAGGTGTGCACAGGGTCGAAGGACTTAAACATTTGAGGTGTTGAAAGGTTGTCGCAAGGAGTGTGTGCAGAAGGACAAGTGAGTGCAGAAGAGCACTTAGTTATTTTCAAGTAATCGTCAATGGGAAGAAATCGACGGTCAGAAATTTGTGGAGAGGATTAGCGAAATCCCGCCAGCCGTCAGATCTACCCGAGAAGCGAGGAGGTTACAGTTGCATTCGGAGTTCAAGCTCAGGAGACTGTAAACTGTGGGATCTTCAAAAAATTACCTATCAACCGTTGGATCAACCAGGGGTTTCACAGAGTTTAATATTCATGAACAAGAGGAGGAAAGTCCCAACGGGAGGAAAGGCCATGGGGATTTTGGTATTCGCGAAATCGAGAGTCACAAGGATGAGTGATCGGGAATTTTCATAGTGAAAATATTGGAGTCAATCTGAGCCATCCATATTGAGGGGAAAGGTGGTAGTCATCGAGATCCTGTCGGCATTTCAGTGATCAGGGTTCTGAGTTGACAAAGTAATTGTGACATCGGGTTTCAAAATTCTCGAAATCCCGAGGTTGAACCAGAACCGTCCATCAGTTGAGACACGTGGGTGAGATCGGAGGCCCATCAAAGTTTTGGTCATCGGGGTTCACACAAGTGAAGTGTTTAGACTTTGAATTTGGGTGAAGTCCGAGATTCCACCTGAACTATCCATCATTTGGGACGTGTGTCAGAAGATTTGATGAAGTCGGGGTTCACGAGAGAAGAATATCGAGAATTTCCATAAGAAAAATCCCGCGAAGATCAGAGTCGTCCATTCATTGGGACGCGTGGAGAAGATCGAAGGAATCGAGATATCCGACATCGGGAAATCAGAGTTCCTGAGGAAAAGAAGGTTGGGACATCACAAGTCTCGAAACCCCGGAGAAATCGGGACCGTCCATTAGAGGAGACGCGTGGAAGAAATTGGTGCCATCGGGGAAAATCCCAACAAGGAGGTTGCCCATCAGTGTTTGGGTCATTGGGATATCGGGGATCCTAGTGACAAAGTGTTTACTCATTGTGAAATCATGAACCGTGAAACCCCGATGAGGAATATGAATACATTCATATAAGGAGCAGTCACGTGGATATAAGGCTTAGCCCGGGAGGCTAAGGTAGCAGGGGGTATATCGGGGTTCGAGGTTTGGAAAAGCGAAGTGTTTGGGACATCGTGAGTGTCGACTTCCCGACAGGAGAAACTCCGATAGGGACGCAAAAGGTTAGCATTGAATTGCATCGGGGTTCGGGGTTTTGAGAATCCAAAACCACGTGACCACAGGACTCGCGAAACTGCGAAGTCCAATTTCCCGATAGAACAAAGGGAGATCTCGTGAAGAGTTTCTATGGGTGGAAAATTTCCTGATAGGGAAATAGAAGAACCTTTCAGTTCTTCAGGCCGAGGAAGGAGGAAAATATCCTGTGAGAGAACATGCCTAGCGGGCGTGCATGCATCAGAAGGGATGATATTCGTCTCACTGAGATAGGGTTAAGAATCCCTTGGAGGGTTATCTTTCTCCTTTCTTAATTTACACATTCTAAGGTTTTGTGGTAACAATCCAACTTAGTTTTATATGCATCTCGCTAGTCCATACCAATCAACAGGTCATACAATCCTAGGGGAAGTATGTTCAGGTTAGCTTGGGTGGGAAATCCATCCACAGTGAATTGGCCAGATGGTACGACCTCTGTTATTTTTCTCTTAGTGCTAGTGGCTAACTGTACCAACCACATATTAACATATTTACGTGGCTGTAATTTACACTTATCAACAGCCTGAGGGGCTTTATAACTCAAATTTGAACTAGGGTAAATTAAAATAGATACTAGATGGTTGGCGATCATACCTTCCATATCCACCATTGAAGCTTGGTAGTCGGCTTGTTTATTATCCACAACTGCATAAATTCATGGCATACTCTTGGCCACATCATTGATGGTGATAGCTTATTTGACGTTGTAAATTATCCTAATGTTTTGATGTCTGTGGGGACAGTCCCTCAGTAGATGTTGTTATCTACAACCCCAACATTTCAAGGGTTCTTTCTTTGGGTTATCAGTATTTCCTGGGGTTGATCCAAAAGGTTTATTTACGCTCTGGGAGGGGAAATTTTGCTGGCGTACACTTCGGGAAGGAAATATAATCCTTGAATCATTCTTATAGTTTTTAAATATTGGGGTTTAAACCCCTTTTTCTGGAACCCCGAACTATTCTTCTGCTTCCATCCTTCATGAGGTTCGTTCTGAATCCCAATATGTTCATAACAATATCTTGCCTTTCAGATAGTGTCTTCTAGGGTCTTTGGCTTGTCAAATTCAATTTTGTTTTGAGAGTCCTTAGGTAGCCCATTGATAAATCGTTGTACCTTTTCCTTTTCCACTTGTTTGTAGGGTTCATACCTCAACAAATCAATTAATCTGTTGTCATATTCGTCTATGGTGAGTTTCCCAATCTTGAGTTCATAGAAATATTTAGTCTTCTCATCAAAATATTTTCCCGACAGATACTTCTTCTTGAAGTATTTCTCAAACCGTTCCCAAGATAGGTCCTCTTCATGAATTCCTTTCACATTCTTAAGGTCTTCCCACAAAATGGAAGCATTTCCATTCAGGTTAAAAGTGGCTACTCAGGCCTTTAAGTTTTTAGAGAAGTCATGGACTCTGAAATACTTCTTTAGTCCAAGCAGCTAGGCCTCCGCCTCCTCTCCTTTATTAATCTCACCATCAAAAGAGGGTGGTTTGGCCTTCCTGAATTATTTGAGATTATGAATTTTGGAATGCTTTCATTTATTCCATTTTCCTTGAGAATGTGAACTAATTCTACTACTAGAATATCCCTCTGAGTCACCATTTTCCTTTCTAGAGGATTCCCCTGATGCTTGTCCCCTCTCTCCAGGTTGGACCTTTCTCAAGGTACTCCTCCCAGTGTGACCACTTAAAGGGCCAAGTTTTCGTATCTTAGGTGGACTTCGACCCCTCTTTTTCTGTCGCCAGTCCACATGATTGGTGTCAAGTCCATGCTGCAGTTGTATTTGTATGTCGAATAAAATCTACAACAAGACTGCATTAATTTCCATTTTCTTCTCTTTCTCTTTTATCAACCTCTTATTTTTGGCCTTCCAGCTCTGTAATTCGGACATGAGACTCCTCATGGTATCAACCAGGTCCGAAGGGGTCTCTACCACCCTCCTCTCATCAGAATATTCATCTCTATTGTGGGATCCATCCCCCACTTTGTGGTGCACCACCATTCTATATGATTGCAGTTTCCCGCGGTTGATCGACTGCTTGAGTGCAGGAAAAACACTTGTTGTTAGCTAAAATTATATTAGTTCATAACCAACACATAATTCACATATCTTAAATACATACACACACAACCATAAGCTATCATTATTTTCTATAATAAGGGCTTAACTAGACTTTTAAGGATGGGAGTAAGGTAGGATATCTCCCTTTAAACCCCTTAATGTGGTCTTTATGCAACTCATCCATGAGTCCAAATAGACCAAGTGTTGTAACCATGCTCTGATACCAATTTGTAACACACCCACCCTTCTTAAAAAATTTCTATACTGTAAAGCCTTAAAATTTTTCATTTTTGTTCTTGCGCATGAACAAGTACCAGGTGCAAGCCACCTCCATGTGACCACTACTTGTTACCACAAGCCTAACAAAAAGGCACTTCGTGACTTCTAGTATTGGGTATTCACATACGAGTCGACCTTGACTCTCCTAATTCCCAAACTAAGAGCCTAGCCCAATGCTAGCTCCATTCCTTAACCTCCATCCATGTGGCCCCTCGCTATGACTCGGGGCCCAACCCTCAAGTGCTTCGAGACTTCATGTATCATGAAGGTGGAAATTAGTCCATCTCCTTTCCTTAGAATCCCAAAATCTGAACTCCCAATGTCATATCAACGGTCCACAATCTCCCGTGACCCAACAGTTTAGATCGACTCTTCACGAATCGAAACTTTGTGTTTCACGAAGTTAAAGGGCTGCTCACCTTCCTTCTCCCGATTCTCGATATCTCCTTGGACAATCAATGGTCCATGTACTCCCTTCGATCGACGACTACAATCAAGTCGCAAACTTGGACTTTGTGAGTTCTCACGTTTTCTATCTCTGACTTCCCGAGTTGCGAGTTAGCGAAACGTTGATCTATCACCACATTTCCCTTCACGATGGATGGATAGGATTGTTGTATTTCTCATCTCCTCGGGTATTCGCCTCTACTCCTTGCAAATCTTCTGAAGTCAGAATCCTTGAACTCCCGGATCTGCAGCCACTTGTTGGATGGTGCTGATTAACTTCAAAATTTTGGGACTTCACAAAATTCCACTTCCTTGTGCACTTTGAAAGGGTCAAACCTCATGTACTTTCCTCTAGATCTCACGGCTATGGTCCTTCTTGCATAGATACAATGAACTAGATTTGTTCTCTCCCTGTGCACAAACTTAGATCTCATGGATCCAAGGGGCTAGAGGGGTTAACCTCCACACTCTTTCCCATATTCGATGGCCATGACAACCCTTGGCTCCTTCCGGATGGATCTCGCCCATGCATCCTTCAGACAAGGAAAACCTTTCCTTTTTGATATTTTCTTATCACTATTATTCCTGAGTTCTCACCCCGAACGGGTTAGGGACTTGGGTCTGGAAATTCACATGGCAAGGGGGATCAGGGAAAGTATTCTCTTCAGACAGATGGTTTCTTCAGACATATGGTTTCAGGTCCACACGATATCTCCTATCTCAAGCATTTTACGACTTACGCCCATGAAGCCCTCCAGAGTGAAGCTGGGAATACAGTTTATCAGTGGGAAGTATGAGTTCACAAGGAGACAGAAGCATGTACATAACATAGCCATTTCACACAAAGATGTTCATATATATATATATATAGATAGATATATAGATAGATGTGTAAAACCAATAAATCATTCATCCTTCTAACTCATGATTTAAGGCGAAGAAAATACTTATCAGAATGAGACAATGTGAAGAGACTACTAGAAGGGGTGCTCATTTCCACCTAAACGTAGTCTTAGTCACTCCAAATGGATTTACCACTAGCCACCCTTGAGCTATACCATGATTCTCTACAACACAACCTTTTCTTCTCACTTAGCCACAATAGGGACAAAGGTTACTCTCCTCTTCCCGCTGGATCCTAGCAATGGTTGGCACGGTACCAAGCAAGGAGGACTAGCCTCGTTTATCAGTTTGTATCATAACCTTCTATGCCATTTCCTATGTCTAGAATGCGTAGAATATCCATTGTTTCTTGAATCCATGAGATTCACTTCTCATCTCTGCACTCTTCGTAGGCATGTTCTTCCCTCTGCCCACCACACCTTCCCTTTTCGCCTCTTTCAGCAGGGTCACATGTGGCCTGAATTACCAGTCAGTGGTCAAGTATGGAAGCCTTATGGATGAGTGTTTACACACCCCATCCCTCATTAACTCTTGAGAAGGTCTTCCCACCCACCATCCTGACTGTAATTCATTTATGGGTCAGAGGACGGTTCTGGTCCTGATCAATTAAATCCAGTAAGCATTGGTTTGTTCAAGGTTAATGCAACCATTCCTGGTCCCCTTCACCCTCTCTTCATATAGGATTCATGGTCTTTCTAAGTACATCCCCCTTCCATTAGTCATGATTTTTTTTTCTATTTTCTTAGTAAATAATTATTTTCACATTCGTTTACCTTTCAAACAAAGGTCCATTGAATCAATATTCACACATATAAAGTTTTCCATAGTCTTTTGGCCATTTATAGTTATATTTACAAAATGGGGGAAACAGGGTGTCACAACCATTGCGACCTAAGGAAGAGGTATGTTGGTTTGAGTAGTTCACCAATATATATAGGGACTTGTAATGAAGCACCTTGGAACCAAGTGGTGGACCAAGGGGCTCCCCCACATAGTATGTGAAAGATGAGTACAACATATGTATGTTGTATTGTGATTTTATTTTTATTTTTCACTTAACCCAGAAAGAGTGGCAAGGCTTAGTTTGCAACAAGATATGAAGGGTTGGTCCATTGAGTTCCTTGGGTGTAAATTTTGGAAGCCAATACCATCAATTGTTTTTTTTTTGGATCTGATTATCAACAGAATAACAATGCAATCTTTGGTTGACTCAGGTGCCTCACACAAATTTATGAATATTAAGGTAGCGAAGGATATGGGACTTGGATTCTCCCCATGTGGAGCTATGATGAAGGAAGTAAACATTAATAAAAAGGTGTTACCTCTTCAGTTCACATTTTGTTTGATAAGTGGGAAGTTTGGGCTAACTTCAGGGTGATACCTATGGATGAATTTTAGGTTATTCTTGGAAAAGAGTTCCTAAGGAGGACACATTCACTCTGCATTCCATGGATAGATAAGATGGTTATACTTGGTGAACATAAGGCTTTAGTTATGTGCACAAATTCAAGGAAGTCTAGTGGAAAGGTGTCGATTGTGTATGCATTGAGTATGAAGAGAGAAACGAGACATAATGAATCACATATTTATGTAGCAATTGTTGGATAGGTTCAATAGGATGGAGTGGGCATGCTTTTTTCACCAGAGCTCACTAAATTGTTGGGTTATTTTGTACATATAATTTTGAAAGTGCTCCCACCACGATGAATTGTTGACCATCATATAGAGATAGAGACTAGGATGTAGCCACTGGAAAGAACTCCTTACCAATTGTCCGAGCCTGAGTTGGAAGAGTTGAAGAGATATTTGACATAATTGATTGATGTTGGATTCATTCGTCCATACAGGTCCCCATATGGTGCCTTAGTTCTATTTCAGAATAAGAAAGACACTTTTGAGCTAAGGATATGTTTGGACGACCGAGAATGGAACAAACAAACTATGAAGAACCGATAGCCATTTCCTTCAACTTTTGATTTCTTTGATAAGTTGTCCAAGGCCAAGGTATTTTCAAAGCTTGATTTGTGACATGGATATTATCAAGTTTGAATTGCAGAAGGAGATGAAGCAAAGATAGACATGGTGATAAGGTATGGGAGCTATGGGTTCCTAGTGATACCTTTTGGGTTGTGCAACACTCCTATAACCTATTTCACATTGATGAATGACATGTTGCAACCGTTTTTTCACAAGTTCATTATGGTGTATTTGGATGAAATCGTAGTGTATAGATAAAGTATGAAGGAGAAAAAGAATCATTTGGAACAAGTCTTTGAGGCACTACAACATAACCAAATGTTCTTTAGGAAGTCCAAGTGTATTTTTGGGAAGATTGAGATACCATTCTTGGGGGATTATATTGGCTAAGGATGCATTCGCATGGACCTTCTGAAGGTCAAGGAAACCAAATATTGGGAAGAGTTGCAGATAGTTCATGATGTGAGAGTCTTCCTTGGACTATCCAACTACTATCATAAGTTCATATAAGGCTACTAAAACATTTTTTGCACCACTGAATAATTTATTGAAAAAGGAGAAAGAATGGAACTGGATGGAGAGGAGAAAGTTTGCATTTGAAGAGATAAAACGTAGAATTTTCACTGCTCCCATGTTGAAGTTGTCATACTTTGAAGAATCATTCAAAGTGAAAATGGATGCATCAAACTTTACCATTGGATAGGTCTTAACGCAAGAGGGACATCTGGTTTCCTTTGAGATAATAAAACTCTAAGATCACAAATAGAGATACCCCATTCATGAGAAGGAGATGGCTATAGTGGTACATTGTTTGCAAACTTGGGGACACTAGAATTTGTTTTTCATAAAGAAAGACAATGTTGTGACAAGATACTTCATGATGTAGCCAAAGTTGTCACAAAAGCAGGAAAGGTGGTAAGACTTCTTCACAGAATTTGACATAACCATGATTATAGGTCAGGCAGGATGAACGTTTCCATGGATGTCTTAATAAAAAAGGCACAACTCGATGTCCTATAGGAGGAAAATGAGTTCCCTACATCAAGGGGAAAACATATTCATTTATTGGAAGAGTTGCACAAGCATATAAAGGAAGTGTTAGAGAATTATCACACAATGAAGAACATCATGAAGTAGGTGAAAGGAAAAACACAAATGTTTTGGCTACGTGATGGACTATTGTACTTTGGGGACTGAATCTATGTCCCTAAGTCATCCAACCTCTAGATGGAATTCATGAAGGAATGCCATGACTTGCCTTGGACTGGCCATCGAGGACATCAAAGAATGATGGATTTTTTGGAGAGAGGATACTTTTGGGAGTTGATGAAGGAGGATGTGGAGGAGTGTTGTTGGGAAAAACGCCCTACGGACTAGCAAACTAGGGTCAGACTTGCATGCAGATTTTGACCGAATAGAAACTTATTTTTTACCTACAAACCAAGATTTAAACCCCTTTTTCACAGTAAATGCATGGAAAAGGACCACCAACCTTATTATCACCGTTCGATGTAGATCCTTCGTTGCTCCTCGATTACTTGCTTGCACTGCTCCTTCCACAGATGACCTGCACTCAAGACAAACAACAACTATGCATGCATGCTACTTCTATACTCAAGGGTTAGAATCAAGCATAAATTAATCAAACCATAGACAATTCATGCATTGGGATGGGAAAAGTATTCTTTTTATTACTGAAAGTGAATCAACTTACAAATAAGTTGAGACTGACCACCGCTCCTTGAACCTGATCCCGGGCTCCTCTTCCTCTGTTCTTCAACTACTTTGTGTTAAATCTCCTTTAGCATGAGGAAAGGCTAAAGGGTTGGGAAAATGGATTACGTAAATGGGCAGAGTTTCTTCGCTATATTTTTTCCTCCTCCAAATGGTACCCCTACCCCTTCTTTTATAGGCTAGAAGGAGCTAGGGTTTTGGATGAACCCTCGACCATGCATGGCCGGGAGTTTCAGTTAACTGACCCATAGATTTTTGTTTCGTCAGCAACTTTCCTTTTTTCATGCTTTGTTAGGTACACGCAGGCTATTGTGAGTTAGCCAGCGTGTAGTAATGGGTTAGGGTGCATGGGCCTTGACACAAGAGTATTTTCAAAGAGTTGTTCAATAGAGTTTTGGCAATGAAGGGATATGAATTGGCCTGATGCCAGGTAAGCATGTGTGGTGCAATTTAGGGTTATAACAAGGAGTATGTTTGCACTTTCCTTATATGTTAGTAGGATAAGATGGAAACCAAAATGAGATCGGGGTTGTTGTAACCTTTACCAATTCCAAAGAGACCATGGACAAGTGTCTCAATGAACCTCATCACACATCTTTTAATGGTGAAGGGATACAATGTGATTTTGGTCATGGTGGATACAGAGAGTGATCAATTTTGGTCATTGCAAAGAAGTTGTGAAGTTGTTTTTCAAGAACATAATGAAGTATTGGGGTCTTTCTTTGAACATTTTGTCGAAAAGGGATGCAAGGTTCACGAGTAAGTTTTGGACAACATCGTTCAAGATTGTGGGGATGAAGTTGTTGAATATTTTATTCTATCATCCAAAAACATATGGGTAGACCAAACGAATAAACACACTTCTAGAGGATTACTTGATGCACCATGTACAGACAGATAAGATGAATTAGACGTACTTGTTCGATGCCACCTAGTTTGGCTACAACCTGAAGAAAATTTCAGTGATGGACTATAGTCCATTCGAGTTGAAAAACATATAACAACCCACAACTCCTCATTTTTTGACACAAGGCTATTATGGGATGAATCCATCATTTTTGGGTTTCGTGAAGAGTTGGTAGGATTAATTGGATATAGCTTACACACATTTGACTAACATAGAAAATAGACTGAAGTAGTGGGTGGATCCTAGCAGGAGTGAAGTGTAATTCCAAGTAGTAGAGTTGGTACTGATCAAGATAAGTAGATATCAATTCCCATCACCAAAAGGGATGGCTACATCTCTCATGTGGAGGTTTAAAAGACTATTTTATTGGATAGTTGATTGTCATTGATATTGTTGGACAATTGGTTTTCATTAATGTCAAGAATTAGCGGTTGGCATTGATGTTAATAGATGTGATGGGTGTATTTGGAGAAGTCATCAAAGTGGCCCCCTTATGGTGTAGCTCTAATCATGGCCCTCATGGGAAGATGATTTGAAAAAGTCTACAAGAAAACCATAGGTTTGGTTATGAAACTCGAAGTTGTTTAAGGAATAAGGATATGAAGGATAATGTAAATGCATGTAACACACTCATACATGGATATTCATCATCATACCATTTCCAATGATAGGTGGAACGTCATATAGTTCCTCAGAGTTAAGGAATTATGAGGTCATCAATTTGTAAGCGCCAAATATGGGTTAAGAATCCCCTAATTGGTTGCAAGTAAGTAAAAAGGGTAAAGTTTTTGTAACAAGAAATTTCAAGAAGCCCTAAAGTTAAGGAAAGAGGATACTTAGAAAAAGTATATATACAACTCAAGAAGTCTCTCATAAGTACATTCACACACACATTCTCTTGAATATATTCTATGTAAGTAAGTGACCTATTAGTGAGTTTGCGATGGAGAAATTTGAGGCCGCGAAAGAGTGAGAAGTGAAAGAGTTTTGGGATTGCAAAGGAGAGTGGGTTTTTCTGAGAAAACCCTAGTTTGGCTGACCCCTGCAAATCAGATAGCTAGTGTCCCACAAGGAACCCCCACAGGTTTTCTAGGGATTGTCATGTGAGGCCCCACTAGACAATAGGTCTTAGTCCAACAAGGACAAGAAAAAATTGGGAATATGCTAGTACCAAGTTTCTAAGGTTTGAGGAAAGGTTACAGGTCAGTATTACTATGTATCAGGTCAGCTAGAATATCATAGGTATGATTATGTGTTAGTTTTGAGGCTTATGCTTATGTTGTTATGGTATATGCTTGAGGCATGTCATGATTGTGCATGGTATACCTTGGTGATGGTATGATACATTCTTAGAGGCACATCTTGGATACTTGGAATATGGTTTGTTGTTTGATATACCTTGGTGATATGGTACATGCTTGAGGAATGGTATGGTGATTTGGGCATATGATAGAGACACATATTTTTGTTGTTGGTACATGGTTGTGGTACAAACGTGGTGTATGGTGGTACATATATGAGGTGCATCTCTCTATGATGTTGGTACATGTTGAGGTACACCTTAGTGATGTTATGGTACATTGATTAGTATCACATCTTGACTATATTGTTATCTTGGTATCTTGGCACTTGGTTGATGATATATTATGGTACATGGTGTATGGCATGATTGAGACATATCATGAGTGATATGGTATATGGTTGATGCATGATATGGTACATGTTTGATACATGGTTGATGTACATGATATGGTACATGGTTAATGCATGCAATATGGTATATAGTTGATGTACTTGGTATGGTACATGGTTGATGCATGAGATGGTACATGGTTGATATACATGGTATGGTACATGTTATGATATATGTTTTATGTACATGGTATGGTATAGGTTGATGTGCATGGTTGATACAGGTTGATGTACATGGTTGATGTACATGGTTTGGTGATGGTTTTTGTATCCATGTGAGTGGATCAGTTGATTGATGATGGTATATTAATAATAGAGACAGTGACAAACAAAATGGCAGGTTGGATGATTGGTTGATCACCAGTGATAGGTTGAAGCGACAATGACAATAACAAGTTGGTTTATGCGATAGTGGTAGTCACAGGTTAATGTGACAGTGATAGTGTCAGGTTGGTTGAAGTGATAGTGATAGTGATAGGTTGGTTGATGTGACAGTGGTAGTCACAGGTTTATGTCATAATGATAGTGATATGTTGGTTGATGTAACAGTGATGGTGATAGGTTGGTTGATGTCTTGGTGACATTGGCTGATCCAGGTGGATATTGGTGGCCACCCACCAATTCCAAATGGCTCCTCTTGTCCATTTTTAGTTCAGCACATTCTTTTGTACTTATTTGTAATTATGAGTTATACAATTTTGGGGTTGTATCAATCCTTACACATATTCTAGGTGGATACTGGTGATATCTCACCTAATCCAACTGAATTATTTTGTATGTTTTCATGTTAACACATCTTGTTGTACTTCCAAGTCCATTTTGGATCCCTAAACAATTTTTTTTAGTGTGCCATAACAAAACTATAGATAGAGTCATATTTTGATAGCGTAATGTGTAGTTCTTTGAAAGACCTTTCTAACGAGAAAAAACGTGCCTAAAACAGAGGTCATATGAAAACTTTACGACCCCAGGAAGTTGAGGTACCAACTTACCCATAGAGGCCCACATGACTTTTGGCATTTCACCTCCTAGGGTTAGGTTTTTGGATGTCTAGGGTTTTTCTATTCATGAGTAATATCAAAAAGGACTATGGAGCCTCATTTTAATCATTGTTCTGAGGAGAATGCACATAGTAGCCACATTTCTTCTCAGAGATAGCTACCACCATTCGAGCAAGTGTTTCAGTTCTGCAGTTTTACAATTTCATTTGATTTCATTAATTCAATAGAAGATATTGTTCACTATATATATGTGTTGTTCTTCATATCTCTGTGTTTATTGTATTCATTCTGTTAATTAGTTTGTTTCGCTCCTAAATCCAGATCAGTAGTATCAGAGCGGTCTTCTCTTCATTTATTTTTCTTCATGCATGTCCTCGACAATATTTGGGTACAAGAATTTGGGACTCGAACCAATCGATTCATTTTAAGATCGGTCGTGCCAAGCTTGACAAAAACCCATGGGGGATGAAAAGAAAGATGATGGAGCAGGATATCCTATTAAAATGTTGCTTGAGTAAGACATCACACAACAAAGAAATGAAATGACAGACAACTTTGCGTAGTTTCTTCGATGGTTTCCCACAAGAGAAGCATATTCATCAAGTGACCATGCAATTCCCTTCAAGGTACAGGTAAATTTTGATATTCCATTATTTTAAGGACTGATAGATGTAGATGATGTAGATAAATGGTTGAATCTGCTCGAAGGGTATTTTTCAGTCCACAATTTTTCCGATAGGGAAAATATTACTTTTTCACTCCTCAAGGTCGCCCCCCATGTTAAGGATGGATGGGATTCTTACTATGAGAAAAGGGTCATAGAGGAATCTACAATATTTGTGGTTTCGCCTACATGGGATTCCTTTCAAGATGCCATTAAAAAAAAATACTTCCATGTTGGAAGCTACGAGGACTAATACACTAGATGGACCACCCTGTGTCAAGAAAGGGACCAGCCAGTACCCAATTTCACCAATATTTTCCATACCTTGTGCACCAAATTGGGTATCAAAGACTTTGACAGACATATGGTGCTAAAATACCGTGTTTTTTTTCATAGATACATTAAAAAAAATGGAATTTATGGACATCACCTCATTGGGCATGGCTTATAGATACGCTGTCAAGATCGAGCAAAAATTTAAGTAGAAGAGGTGAGAGTTTGGATCTGCAAACTCCTCACAGTTGAAGCATGGTAAAGGTGGACCCAATCCAGACATCAAGGGACCGAGCCAATATGCCCACTCTCAGGACAACCAATTCAAGCCACAACAAAATAAGGGTAATGAGAAGATGAAGAAGGACACGAGAAAATGGTGTGACCATAAAATCCCTTGGCACAACATTGAATAATTGCTCTCTAACTAGTCAATCATGGCTGAGATAAAGGATTTTGAGTTAGAGGCTGATTCTGATTCTAAATAAACCCACAAAGGAGTAAAGTGGATTATTGATGTTAAACCCAGTGCCGCTGTTGCTACCACCAAATTCAAACCAAGTGAACCAAAGGAAGGGTAATGCCTCTTTCACTCGCAGATGTGGGTAAAGGGGGATCTGATTCATTTCAATATCGATAGTGATAGTTATAAGAACTTGATATCAGTAGATGTCATCAAAAAAATAGACCTTCCAATGACACCACACCTATATCCCTACACCATTGGCTAGATTCTCCAAGGAAGAGATATCCGTGTCAGCCAACAATGTCGTCTTCCCTATGACATCAATCCTTTTAAAGATGAAGTATTGTGTGATATTTCTCCCCTTGAATTTTTTGATTTTCTTTTAGGAAAATCATATTTGTGGAAGCATCCTGTTGTGTATGAGTCTAGACCCTATAGTGTTATTATTACTTTGGGTAGACACTTGTACAAGATACTAGAGGTAGCGTCGCCTACTGTTATTTCTTTAATATCTTCTAAGCAATAAAATAAGGTCATTTAACACACCGGGAAGTTTTTCTTCTTTGTGATCCATGCTCATAGTAACTAGAAGGTCACTGCCACATCCATGGACTCTACACAGAGCCTCTCTTTGTAGCAGAAGAAAGTGGACAGGATTGTGGAAGAATAAAAATACATCTTATCCTCACCCACCGGGGTATCGACACACTGCCAAGTCAAGCATCCTATTGATGTGACTCCCAGTTCACCTATACCTAATGGACCCATCTATCGTCACTTGCTGATGGAAAATGATGAAATCGGGCATCATATCCAAGAGATTATTCAAAAGGGGCACATCTAACCCAACTCCTCCCCTTGAGGAAGCCCGATTGTACTGGTGCAAAGGGAGGATGATACTTGGTGACTTTTCATTGATTATAGAGCCTTAAACAAAATCATAGTTAGGAAACAGTACCCAATTCCCAGGATCGATGACCTTCTTGACCAAATAAAAGGGGAAAAATTCTTCAACAATATCTACTTAAAGAATGACTACCACTTGGTTCCCATCAAACAATCTGATGTATGGAAGACAACCTTCAAATTTAAAGAAGGTCTCTTAGAATGGTTGGTCATGTCATTTGGATTAAAAAATGCATGAGGCACTTTCATGAGGTTGATGGATGATGTATTGAGACCCTTCACCAAATGTTTTGTGGTTGTATATTTGGATGAAATCCTCATCTTCAAAATAACTTGGGCGGATCACATGCAACATATTCATCAGGTTTTGAGCACTCTGTGATAGCACAAGCTATATGCCAACTTGGAAAAATTCTCTTTTGGCATGAACATGGTCCAATACTTGGGATACATTGTTGATGATCATGGGGTACATGTTGATCCATATAATATCCAAGTCATCCATGAATGGCCAGCCCTAACCACACTAACTGAGCTTCAAATCTTCTTGGGATTGGAAAAATTCTACTGAAGGTTCGTGTTGGGATTCTCCCATATTGCATGGGATGCCAGCCAGGTGACCAAGGGTGGTGGCAGGGAAACTTTCATGTGGGGTAAGTAACAAAAAAAAGCATTAGATGATCTGAAGCATCGCTTGTACTTAGCTCCAGTACTCTCCTTTCCCGATCTGCAACAACCATTAGATATTGGAGATGGATGCATATGAATATGTTGTAGGCACATTTCTGACTCAACGTGGTCATCTGGTGGAATAACATAGTTAGACACTCTCGGATACTGTCTAGAAATTCTTCACCTATGACAAGGAAATGTATTCCATTATAAAATCCTATCATGAATGGAAACACTACATTCTAGGAAAGGAGATGATCATCCACACTGATCACAATCCTCTGCAGTTCATATAGTTATAGGGGAAATTGCAGAAAAACTACCATCAAAAGTGGTCCACCTACCTGGAGCACTTCTACCTCAACATCAAGTATAAGACAGGGAAATAAAATTGTGTCACTGAATTCCTCAGTTTCCCTCCCGTGGCTACACTCACCACTATTCTCCATTCCTGTGGACATGAGGCATATGAGTGGCCCCAACTTTATCAACAAGACCTGGACTTTGCCACCACCTATAAAATCTTGGGTACAGATGCGAAAGTCACTATTTTTCACATTTAGGACATAATATTATGACATCTTGCCCATCTTTGTGTTCCTACAATAGAGCATGCAAAGATGATTTGGGAATCCCACTACAGTCGGATGGTAGGACATTTTGGCATAGAGAAAATTGTGTTCATTCTTTACAAACATTTTATTGGCCAAAACTTCAACAGGATGTCAGGCAGTATATCATATCTTGCACTGCCTATGCCATTTCCAAGATAGCCATCAATAATAAAGGCTTATACACCCCTCTTCCTACTCCCAATAAGACTTGGAAATCCATCTCAATGGATTACATGTATGGCCTTCCATCCACCAAGCAAGGTAATGACTGTGTATTTGTGGTCATTGATCAGTGTTGAAGATGGTCATCCTCATAGCTTGCAAGAAGAATAAAACAATAGTAGATATTGTGAATCTCTTCTTTGAATGAGTGTGGGTCCATTTTGGGATTATTATCACACACCATCATCTCTCACTGGAACAACAGGTTCCTCAGCACATTTTGGTTGAGTCTCTAGTCACTGTTGGACACCAAGCTCACTAAGTCCACCTCTTTCCACCCCCAAATAGACGGCCAAACATAGGTCATCAATTGGATGATTGTGCATATCCTATGCATGTACAACTCTAATTATCCACGTACATGGGATGAGATTCTCCCATATGTTCAACACTATTACAATAGGGATCTCCATATCTCCATAGCCATAGCCCATTTCAAGTGGGGCTGGGATTCCATCTCTTGGGTCCCATTGATGTTGCACTAACTCTTTCCACCACACAAACATACTCTTCCCATGTTTAGTCTGAGACCAATAAGGACCCCGGATTCATCGAGAAGATTCAACACATTTTCCAATAGATCCAAGATATTTTGTAGAAATTCAATGCTAAGTGTTGGCCCTTGGTTATTTATTAAGGAAGAAAGAGAATATTAAGGAAGAATAAATATGAAGTACGAAGTGCGTGGAAGACACACAAACTGAGGAAGGGTCGAAGTGATTAAAGAATAAGAAAAGAAGGAATGAAGTAAGGAAAAACAAGTCGTTGAAAGAGAAGATCAAAGAAGATAAATAATCAAATAATATGGATCGTGGACAACTCAACAAGTGGAAGAAGGCACCAACGGATTATTTGGAGCGCATCGTGAAAAATAAGGAAGGACAGGTTGGTAAAGCCCTGAAAACACGGGTCATGCAGACCTAGGGTTTTTGGTATCTAGGGTTTTGGATCTAGGGTTTTGAAACCTAGGCTTCGGTCTAAGGTTGTATAAGAGTCATGAAATGTATAAATAGAGGTATAAAATAGTTTAGAGGGTGATTACTATTATTTTGGGTGAGAGAAACATTGAGATCGAAGTATTGTGCATTCTTGTATTCTAGATCTTCAGCTAGGTGCGAAGATCAACCCTGCAGCTCAGTGCGAAGGGAGGGGAGAAAGAGAGAAAGAGAGAGAGAAAGGATTTACAGCTAAGTGAGTAGATAGAACTGTATGTTTTCATCTAATATATCAAGAAGCATAGTTCTGTGGACGTACCCCTAGGGAGAGGGTGAACCACATAAATGTCGTTGTTCTTTGTGGTTAATGCTATGTTATTTGCCTATCTGATTATACTATGATTTCATTTTTGTTTCCATATGAAATATAGATGGTATAATTTAAATTCATGAAGCTAAGTGAAAGACTGTTAAAGACTCTCTAGGTTGTATTGTGTTGTTGTTCTAATATCCCTCTGCATTTCTCTTGGTTGTAGACACCTGTGTCATGAAACCCCCTATTGCTACTTCGGATGAGACTTAATTTTCTTCATAGGTGTCACTGAAAGGGCCAGTATTCAGGGTTTGTTGGTGCATTTTTATAGTTTAACCCTAGGTCTGCACCTATGCCAACACTAAGTACAAGCAACACCATGATCAACACAGGGTACCGCACCAGTTTCAGGTTGGCGACAAATTATGGTTACATTTGCAGAAGGAGTGTCTCACAGGCCCCATAAGAAGCTCTGCCCATGTTGCTATGGGTCTTACACTATCACCAAGGCTATGGGTATCAATGCTTTTGAGCTCAACACTCCACCCTTCCTTGGCATCCACCAAGTGTTCAATGTGGACCTCCTTCGACCATATTTTCCACCATTATTAGACACCTTATAGATCATAGAACAATTGACACCAAAAAATATCAACCCTAATTGCATGGAACAAGCATCCACTGATCATATAGTGGACACATAGGTCAAGGGAACTCACTAGCAGAGGATCCATATTTATCAGATTGTCAAGGCAGGGCAACTCCTACACCAAGGAAAGTGGCTCACCCAGGGCCAAATCCAACAAAAATTTCCTCACCTGATGTGGGAAGTCAATGCAATGGAGACAATTTCTTCCTAAGGGGGGAGGATTCATCCAGGTAGATGTTGGTGGCCACCCACCTATTCCAACTATCTCCTCTTGTCCATTTTTAGTTCAACACGTTCTTATGTACTTCTTTGTAATTGTGGGTTCTACACTTTTGGGTCTGTCTGAATCCATACACATCTTCTAGGTGGATACTAGTGGCCTCTCAGCTAATCCAACTGAATTATTTTGTATGCTTTCATGTAATCACATCTTGTTGTACTTCTAGGGATGTTTTGGAGCCCTAAACATTTTTTTTTTGTTGGACCACAATCAAAATATAGATGAAGTCAAAGTTTGATGGAGTAATGTGTATTTCTTTGAAATACCTTTCCAATGGGCTACCATGCACCTAAAATGGAGGTCGTATGAAAATGTTACGACCCTGGGAAGTTGAGGTACCAACTTACCCATAGGGGCCCACATGAATTTTGGCATTTCACCTCCTAGGGTTAGGTTTTTGGATGTCTAGGGTTTTGGAATTCATGAGTAATATCAAAAAGGCCTCTGGAGCCTCATTGTAATCATTCTTCTCAGACAGATGCACATAGCAGCCACATCTCTTCTCAGAGATAACTACCACCATTCAAGCAAGTGTTTTAGTTCTGCAGTTTCAGTCTATTTCATTAATTGAATAGAAGATTTTGTTCACTAGATATCTATGTTGTTCTTCATGTCTCTCTGTTTATTGTATTCAGTCTGTTAATTAGTTCATTCCATTCCTAAATATAGATCATTGATAGTGACAATGTCAGTGGTAGTGATGATGAGTCTACACTTATATTTCAGGGCAGTAGGATAGGGAAAGGAAAGGGCATCATATATTCCTTTTGGTTGGTTTTAGAGAACTCAGGGACTTGGTGCTTCCTTCAGGTTGATTCTTGCAAATCAGGGGGTCATAACGTCCTTTCGATTGGTGTCAAAGAACTCAGGGAGTTGGTGCTTCCTTTAAATTGGTGCCTATAAATCAAGGGGTTGGTGCCTACTTCCAGTTGGTGCTAGAGAATTTGGAATTTGGTGCTTCCTATGAATGTATTCTTGATATATATAACAAATCATTATGTGGTTTTCTCCCAATTGGGTTTCCATGTAAATTATGGTGTATTGTGTATTTGATGTGATATTGTTGAATGTTACTTATTTTGGTTATATTCTCATGATATATTGAATGCAATAATAAATGATATACTGTTGATAAAGTTGAATATTATATATTGTGACTAGAAGTGGTCAAAAGTGATCATATTGATTCACCCCCCTCCTCATTATTCCAACACATTCAAATATATTGAGAAGATTGGAAACATCACCTATAGATTGGAGTTTTCATTCCACATGTGACACATTCATCCTATATTCCACGTTATCCAGATGAATTCATGCCAAAGGGACCCAAATGAACCAAGTTGATTTGATCCATCCAAGGCATTGACCATGGTTGCAGATAAACCATGAAGAGAAAAATTGGGAGAGATATGAGTCCTTGTGAAAATATGAGGACATGATTCATGAGTTTCATAGAGATCGCTATAGATCATAAGTGGTATAGAATTTGTTGGGATGGAAACACGTTTATTGGGGGAGGATGTAAGACCTCCTAGGACACCCACCCAACATGTGTGCTCCTTGGGAAGATTCAATGACAGAACAGAAAAAGAGCACAAGGAGGAAACAATTAGTTGGGAAAACTAAGATGTTTGGGTGTGGGCAGGATGATCCAGATTATTTTAGGAATGATATGAAGGAAGAGATATAATATAGATACAAAAAAAATAATTACACAGAGAAATGGAAAGGAACACAGTAATACACTAAATCTTAATTCTATTAACGATTGTATTAAATACAAAAGAATGTAAAGTGAAAAAACACACAAGCTAGCTAGAATGGTGGTAGTTATCTATGAGAAGGGATGTGTCAGCTAATATCATTTGTAAGAAGCTAGTTACAATGAGGCTCCAAATTCCTTTTTAACATAAAGAATAAATGAGAAAAACCTAAGAATCTAAAAACCTAACCCTAGGAGATGAAGCGCCAAAATTCATGTGGGCACCAATGGGGTAAGTTGGTACATCAACTTATTAGGGTCATAAATTTTGCATACTATTTTTGTTTTAGGCACACGATAGATTGTTAGAAAGAAATGTCTGAGAAATATGCATGTTGTTGTCAAATTTTAGTTAAAGAAAACCGTGTGACTGTGGTGGGACCAAAAAATGTTGTCTAGGGCCTCAAAACAGGCTCGAAAGTTTATGACCTGAAAAACTAGGGAAAAATTGCCAAAATGGAAATTGGTATTTGATCCAGTGGAATAGATGGGTATCCATTGATATCCACCTAGATCATTCATCCCCCATTAGGAATCAATGTTCTCCATTGCATCAAGTTCCTGCATCAGATGAGGGAACTTTTGTTGAACCTGACTCTTAGTGAGCCACTTGCCCTGATGAAGAAACTGCGTTTCTTTGATGACCCGATAGAGTTTGATATTTTATTGATGGGTTTCCTTTGTATTGGTGTACATGATCTTATAAAATTTCTCTTGTTCAATGTAGGAAGTATTGATTTTCTAAGGGCCAACTACTCGACCGCATTCGAAGTGGCCAATAGAGGTGGAAAATATGGTCAGAGTAGTTCCACATTAAATATTGGGTGCAATCCAAGGAAACGAGGAATACTTAATGAAAAATCATTCTCATCCACATCCTTGGTGATGGTGTAGTGCCCATATCAAAGTTGGTGAACCTTCTAATGGGGTCATCTGAGGCTCTCCTTTTGCAAATGCAACCATACCTTATCTCCCACCTAAATTTTGTGTGGCACCTAATGTTGATCATTGTGCTGCTTGTACTTGGCATTGGATTCCTACATAATATCATGAACTTGTTATTGGATATGATGGATGTGCTCAAAAAAATTTCTTTCCCGATTAGCCTCTATATGAGCATGGGAGGACTCTTCCTCTCTGGCTGCAATGGGTAGAGCTACATCAATGGGGGCCAATGGTTGGAACCCCAAGCACACCCGAAAAGGGTTGTGGCTAATAGAGCTATGGAGGGATATTTTGTAGGTATGTTGAACATAAGGAAGGATTTCATTCCATGAGCGTGGATGTTTGGAATTATATATTTGCAGGATATGGACAATCATCATGTTGAGTACCTATATTTTTCCATTGGTCTGTGGGTGGAAGACAATCGATTTGGTCAGCTTGGTGTCCATCATCGACCATAGGTTGGACAAAAAAGTGCTCAGGAACCTACTGTCTCGATCGAAGATAATAGTTTGCGGTAGAAAAAAATGAACCCAAACATGTGTGAAAAATAACTTGGCAGTGACCTCGGTTGTGATGATCTTCTTGCAGAGTGCCAAAGTTTCCATCTTAGAGAATTGATTGATGACCACAAAGACACAATCATGCCCATGCTTCGTTGAAGGAAAACCAGAAATGAAGTCCATGGAGATGGACTCCCAAGGCCTATATAGAGTAGGTAGAGGACTGTATAACCCATTTTTCTTAATGTAGGTCTTGGAAATAGTGTAAGAGGTGCAAGATTTGATGTACTTGTGAACATATTGTCGAAGCTTCGGCTAATAAAAACTCTTATGTAATACTACCATTGTATTTTCTACACCAAAATGTCCCACTACCCAGCTGTAATGACATTCCTAGATCAACTTTGCATGCTCACTTGAAGGAACATAGAGGTGGTTCAGATGGGATAATAATCCATCCTAGAGATAAAACTTAGGAATTGGTTTTCCTTTGCTCAATGTTTGATAGAAAGTAGAAAAGGAAGAGTCATTATTGTATAATTGTGCCCATACAAATGTCTATCATGTCCAGAAGATTTAAGAACTGTGGTTAGTGCTATCACTGGGGGTTGAATGACGAAATCTATGACATTGTTGGTTCTACCATTCTTGTACTTGATATCCAAGTGAAATTGTTTCATGTACGTGGACCACTTAAATGTGGATGAACGTTTCCTTCCCCAGAATTTAATTATTCCATGGTCAACTTGCCTACACAATGGAGTACACATATTTTTCATAGGTGGGGTATCTTTGAACAAAATCAGATAGATTTTCACAGTGATAGGATATAGTATTACCATGTTGAGTGAGGACTGCACCAATAGACTAATCATAAGCATTTTTCTCAATATAAAATGTTCGTTGCAGGTCTGGAAGAATGAGGATTGGTGCTAAGAATAGGTGGGATTTTAGATCATCAAATTATTTCTAATGGGGCATTAACCACACAAAATTGGCCTTCACGCCACCCTTGGTCACCTGGATTAAGGAACAAGCGATATGCAATAACCTCAACACAAACTGTTGATACAAGTTAGCAAGGCCCAAGAATCTATAGAGATTGGTCATTGTTTTTGGGGCTAGCCAATTGTGCATGAATTGGATCTTGGATGGATCCACATGTACACCCTTCTCATCTATTATGTATCCCAAATATTGTATTTTATACATGCTGAAGGAACACTTCTCCAAATTGTCATATAACTTGTGTTGTCACAGGTTGTCCAATACTTGTTGAATATGCTCCAAATATTACTCCCAATTTTTTTTGAAGATGAGGATGTCATCCAAATATACAAACACAAAGGAGTTTGTGAATGGTCATAATATATCATCCATCATCCGCATGAATGTGGCCGAGGAATCATTCAAGCTAAAAGGCATGGCCAACCACTCAAAGAGGCCTTCTTTGGACTTGAAGGTTGTCTTCCACACATCAGTTTTCTCAATTGGCACCTAGTGGTATCCTGACTTAATATCAATCTTACTGGAAAAATTGGCTCCATTAAGTTGACCGAGAAGATCATCAATCCTAGTGTAACACCCCTATTTCCCCCGGTTGTAATTAATCATTAATTTTGATTATCATGCCATCGCATGTGACCAATGTAAATGCATTATTGTTTAGATTGCCAACAAATGACTGTGGGGGTGAAACCTTGAAGTACTAGCCATGATACCAACAGAGGAAAGAGTGATGAAACCTGTAGAGAGGGTTCATCATGCTAAGATGACCCAATCCTCTTTGTTGAAATATTTAATCTGGAATAATAAGCCTCATCCTGATCCCAAGGAAAAATCAGTTAATGAGACAACTGACTGGTGATTGAACGACCAACTACCCCAATGAATGGAAGCATGGAGGGTCTGGCTAAGAAGACAAAAAATTGTCATCCTAAAGTACCATGGAGTATAGTCTTCCTACAAACCCAGATTGACCCAAGTTCCTTTTGGAAGAAGGAATAGGATAGGTCTAGAACCTTCTTGAGGGAGGCATGGAAGATAATACAGAAAGAGAGAGAGAGAAAACATAAGAGAGTTATGGAGGTGTGAAGATTTCCATTCCTAGAAGGGGGCTTGGAAAATACCATGGAACTCATGGAAGAGTTCTAATTTGGAACATAGATGATTCAAAGAAAAGAGAGAACTCCCTGGTGGTATCATGGCTTAGTACGGGGGTGGCTAGATTGCAAGAGTGAATTCCTCTGAGCCTATGGTTGGGTGGAAAGGCGAACACCAAAAATTAGTTTGGTAGCTCTAAATTACAATAAAGATAAGTATTTCACATATTCTATGTAATTGGATTTAAATGTGTGATTGGATGTCTGTGACTTTGTTAGATATGTGCATTGAATGATTAATGGTATAATTTGTGACTCTAATGGCCTAGAGGCCTAGGGAAACTTGAGTTAAAGCTTGAATATCATATCTTGTAGATGGGTTTTTGCCTACCTCTATTTAGAGAAGGAGAATTGTTAGTAATAAGTTTTAAGTGAATTTGTGAGCATAAGACTTTTCCCCCTATGTTGGTTGGAAGGTCCATCAAGGGAATATCTAAGGACTAAATATGGAAATATAGAGTCGGGACAGACTCTATGGGATAAATTCAAACTTGTTAATCCATTATAATTATCGTTACCCTGTTACAAGATTTGGATTCTGAAGTGAAAGGTGCTTCCTTCAAACCATTCTTCCAAGTAGCTGCATGTTTGAGTTCACAAACTTAAGAAAATATTGTGTAATCTTTAAGAGTGTAGCCCTATGGGGATTTTCAAAACCCTATATGATGAGAACCCTCGAACCCTGCATTATTCTCAAAGGGATCTAAGCCTTCTGAGCTTTGGGACTTCAAAGATCTATAGCTTCAGGATTTTATAACTTCACAACACTACAAATCTCATCAAATGAAACCGGCTGAAATGGTTCACCAGAAACTCATGGTTTCTTATCCACTTCCATGGGATCCTCTTTATCATTAAACCATGACTAGCTCTTCAGTCATGAAGTAACAAAAACCATAGATATAAGGATATTTACGATCCTTCCTCACCATTGGATATAAGATATGGTCAATTTAGCGTTGACCCACTCTGGGCGTGAAAGAGTTTGAAATGGCAGGAATCCCCAAACATTGAAGTCACAAATTAACGCAATACATTTATCTAAGGATCCTGCAGGACCTTTCTCGACTGTCAGATTGAGCGTAGTGGAAGGATAGGGTAATTGGTATTACTAACCAACAACAATCATTCATACCCACTTCATGACCCTTTTGGAAAGTAATCCTTCGGGGAGTCGAAGGGTTAGGAATTGCAAGGGGAAAAAATTGTGAAGTCCCAAAATGGAGAAATCTTTCCAAATATCAGATCGATGAAAATAATTAGGGAGAAATGTGATTTTTTGATCTAAGGATCCCTTGGGGACCTTTCCCAACCACTTGATGAACTAGTGGAAGGATAATGTAAGTACTCTGGCTAAGTCATAATTCAGGAGTTTGAAACTTCAAAACTTCAAGACTTCAGGGCTCCGGGATAGTTGGCATGTTGGTACATGGGCCAAACACTGAAGAATCAAAGATCAGAGTACGTGATGAAGTTATAGAAATTCAAAACTCTAGGAGTCCAAGCTCTCGAGATATTAGAGGATGTAGGAAGATGTGTTAAGCATCGAAGTTCCCTTGTTGAAGTGTCCAGTTCCAATTAGACAGGATTGCATACACCATGATGATGTGGTGTTCCTAGATAATTCCATGTGGCATTGTGGGATTGGTTGCAAGTTAGGTGTGGGACCCCCACCCATTTTCAAGTCTAAACCACATGTTAACTTTGGATAAATCTCGGTCATCAGATCTTTAAGAGTGGACATAGCTCCACCATGGATCCCAGTAAGGAAAGGGACTACGGGACTTCGAGTCTCCGAGAACATTTTTAGACATGTACATGAATGACAAAAGGATGAAGGCCCAATATCCATGTAGGCTCAGGGAACATCCCTTGTAACTACTCCTCTAGGGGCCACATAATTTCTAGAGTGCAATGACCTGAGCCATGAAAGTTTCAGGTTGGATAGTATGCCATGTGGCGAAGAGGATGGCCATTGGCCAAAAAAATCCTAAAAACTTCAGAATATCATAAATCATGAACCATAACTCATCTTTGGAAAAGGTCATGGTCGTTGGAAAGATCTCGGTGAGAATAAGGGGATGGTTCCCTTATTCAAGGAACTCAGAGAAGTTGTAGGAAGGATAAAAATTTTACCCCATCCCTTAAAAGGGTGCCAGGGGGTTGGGTGTGTGACATATTGGTATCAAACCATGCAACAACAATTGGCATGCTTGGGCTCACGAAATAGTCAGATAACTTTCTTTTCTTAAGAAAAATTTAAGGGGGAGGGAACCCTACCCTAACCTATCCATCAGAACAATATTTAAACACTAGGCCTAGATGGGCCAGAAACTCGCCACAAGACTAGTATAACAAGGCAAATACAAGCCTGTTAGAAAATTTCCCATGCATTGGAGAAGCTTACATGTTATTTTCACAAGCCCCTTGTTGGCACAGGGGAAGACCCAGGGTTCAATGCTTAACAACACACCAACAAAACCCCTACTACCGACCCTTTCAGAAACACCTGTGAAGCAGGTAAAGTCTCACCCGAGGTAGAAGCAGGCGGGTTACAGGATGTAGGTGTATGTAACCAGGAAGGGACATGAATCTATGATAAGATCGCTTCGTAGAATATTTTGTTAATGCTTAGGAAGTGAACATGCATTATTTTATTAACCTAATTAACACCGCAGAGCGTAATCAAAGACAGATAAGCGCAGTAACAACCAATGAATATACACCCTGAGCACTTGACACTTAACACTGTGAGTTAAATCTAGCATTTATTTACCCTTAATCATAAGTCTAATACTTGAGCAACAAAATATATATTAATTACACATCATAATCAAAGCACTAATCAAATGCATAACAAAAATAACACTGCACTAAGAAAATGCATAACAAAAATAACATTGCACAAAGAAAACCATGAGACACCAAATATACATGGTTCACCCTAGGGTGGGGCTACATCCGCAAACCGCTTCACCTCTTTATTATTCACCAATATATTACATCTAGTCACATTTGTGCACTAAGACACAGAGTCGAACTCCGCACAAGACAAGAGATCTACACACTAAGCACTATATCCTCCTTCTTTACCTCCCAAAAATAGGTCAAATGCATAGATCCAAATCTCTTATTACAACACTTAGCAGTCGCTCCACACTGAGCATCAAAAGAACTAAGCACAATCTACAAAATCGCAGTCGAGCACAAATCCTTGAAACACACAGATCTACTTAGATATTCCTTCTACAATACATTCCTTTTTATTTATACTTTACAAAATCTTACAACAGTGCCTAAACATGGGGAAAACCCATGGGCTGACATCCCATAAACCCATTACAAAAACCCTAGATGACCCCTTACTAGGTCCACATAACCCTCAAAATAGGTGAGATCCACGATCTCAACTCCGCCTGGGCACTCCTACTTCGATCAGCGTGTCAAAGTCCAGAAGTGGGCCAAAACTTACCAAAGTTTCCCAAAAACTTGGTCGAGGGACAACACCCCTTGGTTGAGGTTTCCTTTTGGAAAATTCTTACAACAAAAAAAGGTTACTAGAGGATTTGTAGTAGAGGGAGAATATTGTTGATTTGGTAGAATGATAGCTACTCCTACATGAGTGGGATTATGCCGATAAGAACCAATAGCAATATTTGTATGAGAATGGACCTAATAGGTTGTGAGGTTTCCTAGAAAAGTGGGTAGTTCGATCATCTGGAAACCACGTTGATTGTTTATTTCAGGGGTAATACCTTTATGAGAAACAATTCCTCATGGTTAAAGGAATTGAACATGAAGTGATAGGATCCATTTCAATAATAAATTTCCAATTTAATAAATGAGACTAAACCCTATATATATAACCCCTCATGACTAGGGGATTGATGGAAATTGTAAGGTCAATTTACTTGACCTATGATGAATGAAAATTATTGCTGGAATAACCTGGTTAAGAAAGTAAAAAGGATCCCTATAGAATAAGAATAACCCTCAACGAAGAAGAAGTGGAGTGATATGATAAAGTTAAAAAACTCATGGTTTTCCTAAGGGAGTGTGTATCCTATTAACTTAAGGGTGTTTCTATGCAATTGGTAAGATAGTGGAATGTATTTGCACTGTAGGAATAAGAAAAATGTTTTGTGCATGAGGATATGCTGAAATGCATATGGTAAAGATTGAGCATATATATATATATATATATATATATATATATATATATTATGGTTTTTCATTGGATGTAAAAAAAGGTTAGGTCATAGATCATATGGCTAGTGATGATTTGACTATAGAAACATACGTAAAATATTGATGATGTTGAGGATGAGGTAGAATGGTTAGTGAAATGTTGATCCAAAATGTGTTAAAGGAAGTGTTGGGGCACTTCTAGTTGACCAATGGGTTAGGTTGAAATTCATAGGTGGATGCAATCCATATAATGTATGGTTGGGTATACTCAAGTAATATTGAGAGGGAATATAGAAAATGATTCCCTTGATAAAAAGGTTTGTTAACCAAAAATGGTTTGAGGCATGAAAAAGAAGATTGACAAGTTGTATTTTTTCTTTGCACACTGTTGGAATTGTCCATATGATATTTTTGGGTTGTTGAATAACTTTATAATAGTTGAGGCAAGAATGCCTTCTTGTTGGTTGTTTTCATATGGAAAGGGGGACATAGTTATGATTATGTATGTTAAACTTGCCATGTGGATATCATGTGAATGACTGAAAGATATCAACAAAGAGGGAAGCCCAATGTTGATTATCTCTATGAGACTGATCCAGGTGGATATCGGTGGCCACCCACCTCTTCCAACTGGCTCAAAACAATTTTCTGGCAATTTTGGTAATTTACTATTTTTAGCAGTTTTTCAGGTTCTGAACTTTCGGAGCCGTTTTGAGGCCCTAAACGACATTTTTGGGAAAACATGGAGCAACATGGAACAAAGTACAATGTTTCTCACACAAAAGTTGTAGTCCTTGGATAGATCTTTCTAACGGTGTATCGAGAAAACGTTATGCCTCTGGTAAGTTGACATATCAACTACCCCCATCGGGGCCCGCAAACCTTTTGGATTTTCATATTCCGGGGTTAGGGTTTTGGATTTTCATTATGTTAAAAAGGCCCTTAGAGACTCATTGTAAATATCATATTCTAATGGATGCGAGTAGCCTTCACATCTCTTCTCAGAGATAAGCTGCCACCATTCTAGCAAGTCTTTCACTCTGTATTTTACAGTCTTTGTACATTTTCGCTCATTAATAGAAAATTATGTATTACTGTATCTCTGTGTTTATGGTTGCATCTCTGGTACATTTCTATTATATTATTAGATATCTATGATATCTATGTGAATTTATTTATTATATCTCCACTCTCATTTTGTGATGAAAATATCTGGATCAGTGGTATGAGAGTAGGCTGCTCTTGATTGTTTTTCAGTGCATATCCTCAACGAGGTCATTGTATAGCAAGTTCGGTCTTGAAATTGTCTCTATTGAAGACAATCTCTCTCGCACGCCCAAGAAACCCTCCATGGTGGAAGAAAAAAAAAATGACAAAGAAGATGATCTTATCAATCTGTTGCTTGAGCAAGCTCTCACGCGGCAAAGGGACAAAATGATGGAGAATTTTTCCCACATCCTTCAACTCCTGCCGATAGAAACAGGCACATCTTCATCAAGCGGCCACTTTGGAATCACCTCGCCTTTCAAGGTACAATTTAATTTTTATATTCATGTATTTGAAGGATAGATAGATGGAGAAGCCCTAGAAAAATGGTTAAACCTACTAGAAGGTTATTTCTTTGTTCAAAAATTTTCCGACGGAGAAAATATCACCTTCGCACTTCTTAAATATCTCCCCCATGTCAAACATTGGTGGGAAAATTACTGGGAGCAGAGTTCCACAAACGAGTCTGGAATATATGGGGCCGAGCCCACTTGGGATTTTTTTTTGGATGCGGTAAAGGAACCGTATTACCCTGTTCACGACTATGAGGACCAATACATGATATGGACCACACTATGGCAAGAGAGGGGCCAAGCAGTTCCAGAGTTCACCAAAAATTTCCATACCTTGTGCAACAAGTTGGGTATCAAGGACTCCAAATGACATTTGGTTCTGAAATACCATGGGGCTCTACACAAACACATCCAAACTGAAATGGATTTTTTGGACATCTCATGACTCAGTGCTGCTTATCGATATGATGTTAAAATCGAGCAGAAATTTAAGCACCAGAATAAACGAGAGTTTGGGTTTGCAAATACGCAACAACCAAAGTATGAGAAAGACGGTCCTAACAAACAGCTTCCTAAAAACCAGTCTAAGACATAGGAAAATAAGGGTCACAGGAAGCCAAAGGAGGACACCGAAAAATGGTGTGATTTCCACAAAATCCCTTGGCACAACACCAATGAATGTCGCTCAAAAAAGTTATTGGTGGATGAGATCAAGGACAAGGAGCCGAACCCTATTTCAAAATCTGATTCTGAAAATACTAGTAAAAGATAGATCATCAAAACAGACCCCACTTTTATTGTTGCGACTGCAACAATTCAACCAAAAGAACCAACAGATCCAGAAGAGGGGGAGCACCTTTTTCATTCACAGATGTGGGTGAAGGGGACCCCACTGCATTTTATTATTGATAGCAGAAGCCAAAATAACCTCATCTTAGCAGAGGTCATCAAACAATCGGGATTGTCGACAACACCATACCCGCAATGTAATGTCCCCACTTTGGGACATCATCACAAGACATAGATTTATGATGACCAGAGTAGCCAGATGGGTGCTAGAGAAGGTACATGGGTATTTGAGAGGCATTGTGGGGTCTAGCTTGCATTGATGATCATATTCCGTCATTATGAGCCATTTCGAACAAGTTGGCTTTGGTTTCGTTGCATTCCGACAATTTCCATGATTTTGACTATTTTGAGCTATAAGTCAATGGAATTCACTAAAGAGGTCATTTTGGGCACATTGCTTGGAGGAACCTCTCAATGTAATAGCTCATTGGAATCAGGAGGAGAAAAACTATAGGATGGGATGGCTAGAAGTGACTTTCAGTGGCCAGGGAAGCCACAAGGAGAGATAAGGAGCTTTTCAAAGGTAAAAAGGTTAATTAATTCATTAAAGTGATTTAATTAATTAATTAAATATTAATAAAATGAAATTCACTTTGGAGGGACAAGGTGAGCCAAAAAGTATAAAGGAAAGGCAAGGGCCTCTTCTCATTCATTCATGTATGATCTTATTTTGATTTCTGTCTTCTAGCAAGTGAGCCCAATATTAGGGGTTTTGAGGGTTTTGACATAACAAACCCTAGAGGACGATTCGGTGGTGAAAGATTCCACCTATCTTGTCCCAAGCTTGGTCTCAAAGATGCAATACTCTCCCACACCATTCTAGTTCTAGATCCACTCAGTTGATGGATATCATGTGGATTTTGGTAGAGATTTGGAGGATGGACTCATTCCGAGATGAGGCCATGGGTCAGGTGCCGGAGGTTCATAGGGTTGATATCTTCTAGGACTGTTCTTCACAGAGTATTGCAGTTAACTTCTTGATATGGGATCCAAGGGGTGGAGTGTGCTATTGTTCATCGTTGGATGGGTTCTACTATGTATCCCACAGGTGGACATGGGATCCTGGTATTTTACTTTGGGGGATTTGGGTATTGCTTGAGGACAAGCAATTTTCTAGCAAGGAGGATTGTAATGTCCCCACTTTGGGACATCGTCACAATGTAGAGATTTATGACAACCAGAGTAGCCAGATGGGTGTTAGAGTGAGTATAGGGGTATTTGAGAGGCATTGTGGGGTCCAGCTTGCGTTGATGATCATATTCCATCATTATGAGCCATTCCGCACAGGTTGGCTTTGGTTTCGTTGCATTCCGATGATTTCCATGATTTTGACTATTTTGAGCTATAAGTCAATGGAATTCACTAAAGAGGTCATTTTGGGCACATTACT
>ML778092.1:185043-225557 GCA_009831015.1 Picea engelmannii | reverse complement strand
ATGTATGATCTTATTTTGATTTCTGGCTTCTAGCTAGTGAGCCCAATATTGGGGGTTTTGAGGGTTTTGACATAACAAACCCTAGAGGACGATTCAGTGGTGAAAGATTCCACCTATCTTGTCCCAAGATTGGTCTTGGAGATACAATACTCTCCCACACCATTCTAGTTCTAGATCTACTCAGTTGCAGGAGGATTCTACATCAGTTTCATGTGCAGATAGAGAGAGGGTGCACCAGTGAGGGATTCCAGCAAGAGGGGCACACCATCTTTGGAGAGAGATTCGTTTTAGGAGATTGGCAGGGCCGTTGAGGATTCTATCACTTGGGTTTTCATTGTAGGGCCTTGGACATCAGATCTAGTGCTTTCTGAGACAGTTTTATGGATCAGATTATTTCTTGAGCAGTGGGGCGAATTGAAGAGGAGGAGGGTGTTTTTCAGATCCAGATCTAGTCCGCTTGGAGGGGTTACACTTCAGATCTAACCCTGAGACTTTACCTAGTGACTTTCAGTGTCCCAATCTATATTTCTGGAGAGTTTCAGACCATTTGGAGGCATCCTTCAGCAGGGCCGAATTATCTAGGGTTTCATTCATCCAGTGGGAGATTTCATATCTACAGAGATTGAGAGGGATCTTGGAGATTCGGTCACCTGGGTTGTTCTTACCATCACCCGATCTATCAGTTAGTATATTTATTAGGGTGATTGGAGACTTTTGGAAGCAGGGTCGAGTTATTGAGGGTTTCAACCTTCTATTGGAGCATGGCATTCTTTAGCTGGAGAGTTTGGCATTCAGATCTGCTTGTATTGATCTTCATTTCTCATTCAGCCTTTGGAGGCATCTTTTGTATTAGCGGGATCATTTTGTAGCATCTCTTATCTATTGTCTATCTTCTTGGCCATCTATTGAGCATTCCAGATCTGCATCTTCATTGTAGCAGGTTTCTCTATTTTATGAATAAAGAAGAATTGAGATGTTTTGGCTTGTCTATCTTATTTCATATGGTTGAGGTATGTTCCATGGTTATCTCTTTCTGTTATTTTCTACATACACACATATAAACACATATAAAAGGTAGATCATCAAAGTGTTTGACAAAATACCTCACTCAAAAAAAGTTTTAAAAAGACACCAAAACAGTGATGATCCTTGCATAATGGCTTGGGATCATTACACACAACCATACAACATTGGGTGGCTTCGCCAAGGATGAGATCTCTGTGTTAGCCAACAATGTCGATTGTCATATGGCATCCATCCCTTCAGGGATGAGGTATTAT
Source organism: Picea engelmannii (assembly GCA_009831015.1). Classification (NCBI taxonomy): domain Eukaryota; kingdom Viridiplantae; phylum Streptophyta; class Pinopsida; order Pinales; family Pinaceae; genus Picea; species Picea engelmannii. The sequence continues at coordinate 224,277 of ML778092.1, read as the reverse complement.
GTGATGTTTCCCCACTGGATGTATGTGATGTTCTTTTGGGCCAACCATATATGTGGAAGCTCCATGCTATTTATGAGTCTCGACCCCGTAGTGTCATTGTTACTTTTGGGGGGTCATCTCTACAGAATACCAGAGGTAATTATGACTATTGTCCCACCTAAAAAGTGTTTCAAGGTAGTATCTCATACTACAAAATTTATCTTTTTCACAATCTATTCAAAAGGTGAACAAAAGGATTATGCAACCACTACAGCCTCGGCCCAAGCACCTTCTATCCAATAGAAGCAGGTTGACAAGGTTGCAACAAAGCATAAAGATTCCTTTTGCACACAGTCATCTCATGTAGCCAGACTGGTTAAAAATCTCCAACCCTTCCAGCCATAGGTTTGTTACAACCTTCAACAAACCAAGCAGTATGATGTCTCCAACAAGGCAAGCAACTCACCAAGATTCAGAGTCAACAATCGTTTTCCCCTCTCCCCCGGGAAATCAATGCAATGGAGACCATTTCTTCCTAAGGAGGGAGGATTGATCTAGGTGGATATCGGTGGCCACCCACCTTTTCCAACTGGCTCAAAAAAATTTTCTAGCATTTTTGGTAATTTACTAATTTTAGCAATTTTTCGGGTCCTGAACTTCCGGAGCCGTTTTGAGGCCCTAAACGATGTTTTTTGGGAAAACAGGGAGAAACATGGAAAATAGTTACATGTTTCTCAAATAAAAGTTGTAGTCCTCAGATAGATATTTCTAACGGTGTATTGAATGCTGCAAGCGGAGATCGTATGTAAAAGTTACGCCTCTGGCAAGTTGACGTATCAACTACCCCCATCGAGGCCCGCAAACCTTTTGGATTTTCATCTTCCGGGGTTAGGGTTTTTTATTTTCCTTATGTTAAAAATGCCCTTAGAGCCTCATTTTAAATATCATATTCTCACGGATGTGAGTAGCCTTCACACCTCTTCTCAGAGATAAGCTTCCACCATTCTAGCTAGACTTTCACTCTGTATTTTACAGTCTTTGTACATTTTTGCTCATTAATAGAAAATTATATATCACTATATCTCTATGTTTATGGTTTCATCTCTGGTACATTTCTGTTATATTATTGGATATCCACGATATCTCTGTGCATTTCTTTATTATATATTTGCTCTCATTTCGTGCTAAAAATAATCCGGATCGAAGAATTTTCATAAGAATGGCAGTAAGATCCTTGGGAGAAGGATCTGGAAGTCATATATGTCCATGTGTATGAATGACATAGAAAATATTCAAGTAATGAGCTTGTATGATGAATGTTTAGCTATGTTTGTATATGATTTAATGCATGGATTTAATGCATTATAAGGTTTCCCATTATGAAGACTAATATTAATACCAGATAGATATGAATGAATGATATTAAATGTGCAAGTGATACACATGTATGATGTATGAGTATATGTAAACTAAAGACACAATGTGACTTCCTGAATGAGTGAAATGTAAGGAAAGAGTTGCACTTGCAAAGATTGAATGAATACCATGGATGCATGGCTGAATCTATTATGAATATTCATGAAAGTTTTTTTTTGAATGATAGATTAAGGGGAATGTGTTCCATACCCTCACGAAAGGCTAGTATAAATTGATGAAAGAGTAAATGAGCAGGGATGCTCCTTTCTCCTGGTAAAAGGAAACCCGATTAGGATTTTAAAGGTTGGATGTAAGTGATCATAAAAAATCATGAACTAAATAAATGTCCATAGTTATAGAAAAGAAGCTATTGGTGTGCCTATAGTAGACACACAATATTTTGAAGCATGTAGTAAGAATATTGTGCATGAAAGAACAAGGGGATAATGTGAATATGTAATTCATAATGCATCATAAGAATGCAAGTTTATATTCCTTATGGAATATTTGGTAAACCCGATGAAATGAGAAAGATGAAGTTGAGTCAAGGTTGAGGCCATCACATATAGTGATGGATATGCAATAAGGAAGTTGCATTCTAAAGGAGTCCCATGTGAAGGGATTGTGTAAAGACTTTGTCAGGACAACAAAGTCACAACTTTAATGGTTGTTGAGAATTGGGTAGTGGGATGATATATATATATATATATATATATATATTTATTTTTTTTTTTTTCAAGGAAAAGAGAAGTGATATCCCATCATGGAGTAGATTGCATAAGTAAAGAAGGAAAAGATGAATTCTTTTCTCACTTTAAAATCTGATTTGCTTAACATAATTATGAATCTCAAAAAATAACAATTGTGAAAGAAGAGGAAAATAAATAAATAAGTATGTTTGAATGGATAGTATTGGCTTAGCCGCGTTAAGTAAAGGAAGTGAGTCATTGGAAAGAAATTCAGCTGGACTAAAAGTCCAGGGCTATGTAGATGGAGTTGGACAAGGGAAAAGTTCCTTGAATCCTTCCTTGTTGTTTATTGTATTTCTCTGGTATGAGAGACCAATTTACTGATGTAGGCAAGTGTTTTGGCATAAGGAGGTTGATGGTTGTATTATTATAGATAGAGCTAAAAAGTGGGTTGTCATTGCACTAACTAACACATTAAGGAGTAATGTGGTAGAGTGCATAGAGATATGTTGGGGCATATCTGAAAATGCTTTATTGATTTAAATTGTATGATAGATGCTTTTTTATTTTACATGAAGACTAACATATTTTTGATGTATGTCATGTGTAGAAAGAAATTGGAATAGATGGGAAAGATAGTTGCCAGTGATGGAAAACCTCAAATAGAGGATGAATATGAGAAGGTTCTTTTTGAAATTTGTTGAAAGGACTTTAAAAGTATCCATAAAGAAGCATTGATAATGTAAAACCCCCGACCACCCAGTCTAGGCCATGATACTCATAGAAACAACAATTATCATATGAACATAAATATAAACATAAACAAACAACATATTATGTTCATACATAGATTAATGCGGAAATAAAAATAAAATCATACATGCAGTACTCACATACAAAACCGATAATATAATAGTATATACAGGCAATATCCATCCATTATAACACATGTACATATACACAACATGTAAATCAACATAAAATTGGTACTTATATTTTAATAGGAGACCACCAACTGCATGCAAAACTTCCACGAACCTCCCAACCATAGACCACATTGCTCATCACGCTCAGCAGTGGGTCACCCTCGAGTTGGGACTAAACTCCATTGGGCAAGGGAACTCTAGGCTTGGCAAGGACAACTAGGAAGTTGCACAAAAAAACAGGAAGGATCTTTTATCCCAGGAGCCACTTATGCCCACAACCCAAAGAACTTCATTCCCCACACGCCTTCTCCACCCTAGAAGGGTACACCTTCACTAATACAAGTCAATCGACTACTACACCTCCCTTACCTTGGGCTTCAACAACAGGTTGGACCAGAAATATAAGAGTACTGCAGCTTCTACGAGACTCCCTTCCAGGAGAACTCACTTCCCAACAAACTCTCTCACCTGGGAGAGCTGCTCACAAGCCTGACAACCTCCTTCTTCAATTTGTCTCCTAAGCAATACAAAAACAACATTCAACTGACAAATGAGTGACGAAAACAACAAAAAATGAGTATGGACACCGAAAGTGGAAACAACCAAATGCTAAAACACAACACAACTCAAGAGAATACAATTTCATTTGGATTCACAGTAGACACATAGGTTAACTCAAGTACGACTATAGGATTCCAAAGGTGCGTACTAGATATAGAGGCGATGATGATTAAGAATTGGTTCAATGCGTGAATCTTTGGTCAATGGGGAAGGGTGACAGACTTCCAGAGAGTTGTAAGGGTCATCAAGAAACTCCAAACTGGTCTATACATAAGGATGGGAAGCAATATGAGAATGGGAAGTGAATCCCCAATGGGATTGCTTTTCCCAGCTATAAACTGCATGCGCCCAAGTTGACACATGTCTTCCTGAAGTCACATGAGTTCCACTTAGCACTCATTCCCATTTTTCCCAGGAACTTAGGACAACATGACTTATGTCAACCATAGCCTTTGGTAAATAATAATAAAATATTATTCCCTTAGAGGAAATCCCTCTAGCTTAGCCCCTAGTCCTAGACATTTATCCCCCTCCCTTACCCTATCTAGTGAAGCTTAATCCTCCATATCTCTTTCTTTATGGAGAGTCTACACGTAGCGATGTATAATTTGTATTAATGATTTTCATAATTACATATACAAAACATGCTCTTGGCCTTAGCATCCTAAGCTCTCTGGCCTAATCATCATATAAGCCTCCTAGTGTATTATAACTTAGCTCACCATCCTAACAAACATGTTTACAATTCATAGTTACAATCGGGGATCTACCAGGGGATATTACAATCCCCTCCACTTATTTTTGCATTGTCCTCAGTGAAACTTGTTTATACATATATAATTCAAAATTATTCAAAAAACTCCAAGCTTTAGCTATTGGCAGCCTATTATCCACCTCGTGCTCTACTTTCAAGCACCAATTATGGTGTTCATATTGCAGCTAAGACTGGATTTCTCTATTCCATAGATCTTCTTCAGGAAACCATTTAGCTCATTGTTTCTTTTTACATGCTTCAATTAAACCTCATTGAAAGCACCGACTGGCTATAGATCCACAACGTTCCACCTAGCCTTATATCCCACTATTGATAAACTCTTAGCAGGGCTATGGCTCCACAAACATAAAAACTCTTCTCCTACACCTATTCATTCGGAAGCAACATTATAACATATATGCAATATATATGTATATACATGCAATTATAATAACATTATAACCTGTATACAAGATACACAACATACAATAAATAAATAATTGATACTTATCTTTTGATTGAGAATACCTCCCCCCCTGTGCAGGGATATGACTCCATCGGGTCAATGGATTCCCAAGATAGACACGGTCCACAATCCATATCAACATGGTCTAGGCCAAGGTACCAAACCTCAAAAACACTCCAACCAATGGTATCACATTCCCCACATGCCTTCTCCACCCTAGGAGTGTACACCTTCTCTGTCACATAGTCCATCGACTGCTACACCTCCCTTTCCTTGGGATTCAACAACAGGTCAAACCAGAAGTCTCAGAGCATTGTGGCTCCAGGAGTTCTATCTGCCCTCAGATATTTCCAATTAGCATCTTCCCCGAGCTACTCTTTGTAGTCAACATTATAAGTTTAATCAACATCATCTCATCTGCATCAACCACATGAAGTTATCATGAGAGAACATAAAAGAATTCATTTAGGAACTCAAACTTAGTTCAAAAGGGAATTCAACTTTTCCCCCAAAACATGAAATTCTATTTCATAATTCTTCTTGGTTGTTTCCATATTATGAATGCAACCTTCCTTGCGGTTTTCCACAGGCACCAACTGCATACCATTTTTCCTGCAATCCTTCATCTTTGATACATCCAACAAATTGTTAGTGTTAGCGACAATTCTTGTCTTCGACATCGAGATATCCAAGTCTGCAGGTTGCACGAGGAGTGCCCAAGCGCAACGCACAGAAAAAGTCCTTTTCGGACTTAAAATCAAGCGAGTGGGAAAGGTTATAGTGTCAACGGTCTGGATCCATCTATGAGCAAATCAACGATTGGCGGGAAATCGCAAATAAGGAAGTTGCATCGAAGTTAACACAATGGATCACGCCCATAGTGTGCAGGGGAGAATAGCATTTTTCCATCTAGAGGACGCGTGGCGTGCAATCATGTCATGTCATCATTCGGGGATTCGAGGGGTAATAGATCCTCATTATTTTACATCTGGAAACCCCAAACTCTGAAATGCTGATAAGCACTCTTCAAAGCTGAGCCCATGGTCCTAGCACCCGATCACGTCAAGCAAGCCTGATAATGGAGGTAGCCCTCTTCTAACATCAAATGTCATCTCGACCGTTCCTCTGAAGGACACGTGGCGCAGATCTGAGTCACAGGTGGGGCCTTTCAGGATTTTCATAGTGAAAACACCGAAGTCATCTCAGCCGCCCATCCATCAATGAAACTCGGGTGCATTAGACTTAAAGGGGGTATGGGTCTAGGTGTCTAGGATCTGCGCACTCAGATCTATGGTCAGGAGCGGATTCCAGAGCCCCCCCTCCATTCTACCTTTAAGCGGAGGGGGGGGGGTCCAGAATTAGGTGCGCATCTCTCTAGTGGCCAGGATCGAGATGCCTAAATCAATGGATGAGGCTTCATTCCAGACCCCCCTTGCCTTTCTTCCTTTAATCGAGGGGGGGGGGTCCAGAATTGATGTGTTATTATTGTAGGGCCCCTTTCCCGATGTGTCACCTTTGGTATCGTCCTCCCCATTGCCACCTATTCTCCACCTACCGCCTCCCTCTTCCCCCATCATCTATCCAACTTCCCTCTCATTCCTAGTCACCTCCTCCTATACTCCCGCACTCCATGCTCCTTCCTCCTCTGTCCTATTTAGACTGTGTGGCATTCCTCAGCTGATGTCACAGCTCTCATTTCTTCTCCATCACCTCCACAGTGCTCACGCCTTTAACCCCCATCACACCCTCGTCCACATCAACCATAGGGGTCCCTCGCAGCAGTCCAGTGAAGTAGCATCCAAAGAAAGAATGTTCGGCTAATCCAGGTGGCACCATTAGGAGACCTCCACGTCCCAGAAGGGTAAGTTGACCGAGGTCGTCCCCGATCCCAAAAAGTAGTTATTGCGACAGTTGTTGGTGGTTGAACATCAACTCTACCATAAAAGGAAGGTTCGACAAAGGACTAATTCACGTCGACTCACCTGCAGAAGGACAATCTGAAATCTGATGGCATCTGTCATAGGCACATAATCATCCTGAGTCTGCATGGGAAGGCTATCAAAAGACATGCAGATGCAATGTTTTTAATGCAACATCTTGTTTTTTTTGCTGTGGTTGTTTTTGATTATATGAAGGCGTTTTCACCATTTTTGTAAAGGATCTATGGTTGAGCAAGGCTCCCGATTGTCAAGTTTTGATGAAGCGATGGTCTCTCTAGTTAATGTACAAGGCATTTGAGACTTCTTACTTTATGGATGTCAGCCTCTTTTCCATCTCTTGTATACTGTGTTAGAACAGCTCGGAATTGGAGGATCCAGTCGAGTTGTAGTTGTTATAGGATGATGTAGGTTGGATCACTGTAACAATTACATTGTTTCTAATCGGTTCCTGTTATTTTCGTTGTGCTGAATGACTTAGAATTGGAGGATCTGGTTGAGTCACTCTTCAGCTCCTTGAAGCTCCGGACCAAGAGGATCTTAGCTTTTGAGTTTTTCATCCTCAAGCTTCCGAAGGCTTGTCGCCTGAGGTAGTCTAGCTCATCCTTCTCACAAGTCTTCTATCTACAAACCTTTAATCCATTTATTGACAGAAGTTGGATCAAGACCTTCCTTTCTTTCTACATACCAGGCCCAGTTTCCTGAGTTAAAGTTATATTTTCTTGAGTCGTTACCCATCTGATCACCCCATTAAACGAATCGTGACATAAAACTGATGGGCGTTGGGCTCTGCTCCTGCAAGCAATCTAGGAGTGACTTCTGACGCTAATAGTCAGTATTTCTTGTAAATCATAATTCAATTGCAATATGTACAAAACCTTATGTAGTGATCTTAGAATTGCTTTCACCTAGAAATTCAATCACAATTACCAAACAATTTAATAAAATAGAATGACTCATCATTCTATGCATATGCATGTTCACAGTAATATCTGTAAGTTCATTACTTCTTTTTCTGAACAAGGAAATTTCCTGTAGTCAATGCTCATGTGACTACTTGACTTGCAACTTTCCTGTTGCAATGTCTAACACCTCCTTGAAATGTCCTCAACTTCATGAGTTCACAACATTTCAGCTATTAGTGACAATTATTTCCATGCAATAATATATATTCATGTACTTACAAAACACATTCAACCATTGCATTTAGTACACAATTCTATCACTTACTATGCACGAGTGCAATTCTCAATGCATACTTATTCAGTGCACCTTGAATTTAATTACACAATGCTCTTTGTATTAGTCATGTATCTCACCATCTATAAGTTGGAATTATGGCCAATGTGTTGACACATTCTCCACACACTTCCTATTTTCTTCCCAATTAATTGGATGCCTTCCTTTTCGACCCGAACACTACACCAAGAATATAATTCTGTGGTGTTCATTAGTGTTAGAAAAAGGGTTGTAGACCAAGTTTTATTTAAAGGTAGGAAGATTTTAGTACCTGTGTGGCTCATAACCTTTCCATATCCATACTTTTCCATATCCAACCATGTTTTGGTCTCATACATGACTAGCTTTATTGACATTCATTCCTATAACAAGTTCTTATCTTTTAATTCTTTGGTTATTACCCCATAACCAAATTAACATGACATTCTACTATGTCAGTGTGTGCATTCAGAAGCTAAAATGATTTGAATTGATATAGGCCTCCATCCCTTACCACATCCAGTGGTATGCATTCGATAATATAATCATGCGATTTTATAAAATAACTTTGGATGAGGAAATTCTTACCTAAATTCCCTTCAACAATTATGAAAAAAGAGTAATAAAAACTCATACCTTCATGACTTCCATTAATAAATTTGATGTCCCATGTATGGATGATGGAAGTAGAATCTTTCATGCTTCCTTTATCAAACCTAACCAACTTCAAGTTTTTGTTGCTTCCTTCCATATGTAGCAACATCACCAACAACACTTGCAACATGAAATAATTATTTTTTCTGCTTATGGTTGTTCAACCAACCTTAATTAAACTACTAGAGTGCTACCACAATTTCAACAATTTGTTTCCCATGTCCAACTTTTCCTTGTTGATCCCATAAGTCTTCAATTTTTCTTGGATTCCTGAATCTTCTTGTGCTCTCATTGTAGTCATTGTACATGACTATTTTTGTCCTGAGCACTTTCTAGCCAAATCACTCTTGGTTGCCTTTGCATTTCTAGCCAATTACTAATGTTGACATTAACCTTCAACTTTTATTTGTTTTCTATATCCATCTATCCCAACTAGATTCAAACTTGATTTACCTATCCAATCTCTAGCATACTATAAGGATGCACATATGCCCCTTTTTCCAGTTGCATAGAATCAAATGAAAGTGCTTCTATTACCTTACCATCATAGATTCAGGTGATACCTCTAACCTTTTGGGTTGTCACTCATGTCTCTATGTTACTTAAGATGGATTCTTTTCAGGAACCATCTCCTCTGCATTCAAAACCATGCATAGAACCATTTTCTTCTTCCTGGTTCCTTATTAATTTCCCTTTAGAACTCAATTCACTTTTATATTATTCTTGACTTGATATCTTATGGAAATACCTTCACACCTTTGGAGTGCATCAACAATCCTCTACTATTCTAGCTTTTCTTCCTGGCGTGTTGAAACACATTCCTATTAGATTGATATCTATCTCATAATTTCTTATTCCATTATATTTGGATGTTCATGGACTTGACTCCATCCAAGAGTTTTTTTTTTTTTTTTTCCTTGTATACCTTGCATACTTTCCACCACATATTATGTTGATATTAATTTTCAGCATTCCCCTATTACTTGGATCCCTCTGATCCACTTCCTTCATGACCCAATTATATTTCCAGACATGTTCTCTGAGTAACCTTGGATAGTTAACACCAAATTATTTCTTGAAGCAATTTGATTTATCCTTCTGACATGCATATTCAACTTTTGTCATACCATATTTGATGACCTTCATGTCATGCTTCCACCGCGCATTATGATAGTAATAATGGAGGTGCTATCTCCAATATTTGTTGATCCTTGGATCATATGTTGGGTTCAATAAGCAGCATGGAAACTCCAAATGGAATTCTTGTTTGGGGAAGACAATCTAGGTGACAATATTTTCACATCAAATGTGAATGCCAGGTGGAGAAATCCATCTGCGATACATGATAATGCATGAACCATAAGTTCATATGGAGATGAAAAGCATGGGAATAAGGAATAATTTATGGAATATAAAAGAGTTTGGAGATAATATGTGACATCTCCAAACGTCCCCGACCACCAACCCCTGCCGGGTAGCGCTACCTAACGACTGAATCCTTTAAATCTTTGCTATGATGCCAATGACTTCTGAAAAATATTAGATGTAGAATAAATAATTTTTCTCCGTCCTTCTTCCTTATTTCTTATATATGAAGACATATCTATCACTCTTTTTGTTTTAATGTAACCATTACATCTTGAATCCTTTTCCTGAGACCTTTCCAATCACAACTTCCTTTATCAATTCTAATCCTTGAGTAGAAATATATGATCCTTTAAAACTTGTGCTTCTTCTTTGATGCACTTCTTTCGCAACGATCTATTTTCTCTGAGCTAACGAACCTTAGATATTTATTGGACCCTATGATAAATTTCCTGGGTCTTCAGTACCTCTTCTGATGCAGTTTCAAACCAGACAAAACCCATGACTTCCTTCCTAACCCATTTTCCCTTCTTTAACACAGTTTTCGGGCACTACCCCTTTTTATCCATCCCTCAATTGCATTTTTACATAGGTTGTGACCCAGTGCTATCGGATACATGCTTATTCAGGACTTCAGGCCTCCGAATTTCAGAAGTCCAGCTTCAGAAGTTCCTAAATCCTTTCTCCTCGAGGTGTTGATATTCCAGAATAGCCTCCACTTGTCGCGTGTCCTTCAACAGATCGACGACTATCAATCATTCAAAACTTCAGGATTCGGGGGATTTGTGGCCCACCCATTCCATTTTCCTCTAGAGTGTTCTTCCTCCAGCGTTAGTCTCTTATCATCACACATCCATTGACTCAGGGTTTTGATGTTCAAGAACTATCATGTCACATTAATTAATTCCTTTCAATTTATGGGGGCACACATCGACGGTTTGCAGTAACTTGCCTTTTTCCCCACAATTCTTCTAATGCTGACACATAACCCCTTAGTGAAATCATGGTTTGGATTGCTGAACCGCCTTGGGGAATTAACTCCCATGCAAATTGGGTCCCCAAAATTCCTCATGATCATTGATCTTGATGTATGGTGATCAACATCAGTGTGGGCCCACTAACCATGCCCAAATGGAGTGCCATGTGGTGAAATACTAGAGGATAACATGTGGCACACATCCCATGTGTCCACATCATTCCCGATGATATCATCATGCCACAACACTCTATAATTTCAGGCTTCTTTACCCTCTAGGTCCACATAGTACACATGTCCACAATCTAGGCATGGGCATGTGGTAGGTATAGGAGAGGTCCACGTCACCTCTAGGTGACATCAACATGACTCACTACTTTGGCTCTTCGGGGCTTTAGAGCTTCAGGATTCGGGAGTTCTTGCCTCATCACACACTAATTCTCTTGAATGTTGAAATCCTGAACAAGCCAATCTGCTGACACGGGTCCCTTTTGACGAATGGTCCAGATTACTCTGGACTTTGGAGCTTCAAGAGTTCTCTGTCCTTCATACAACGCCGTAACTTCCACCCTTGGCTTGATCCAATAGTTCTGGTCCAACTTCGGCCGAATCCAACAATCAAGCTCTTCTCCTCATATCTATGGTGTAGATCCACTTCCGGGACTTTGGGCTTCGGGAGTTTCAACCTCTCCACACTCATTTTTTCTCGAAGTAATTTCACCTGAAGTTGACGATATGTTGATGCATGTCTGCCAAAGATCAACAACTTCAATTCACTTCATATCTTCGGGCTTCAAGAGTTTCAACCTCTCCACACTCGTTTTCACCCGAAGTCCACAGATTTCCACCACATATCCTCTCTCTCAGATCGATGACACAGACAAACTTCGTTACTCTGCGGATTTCCAAAGGAACTCATGGCTAACTGCCACACAAAATTTCTAGATCTGACGGTCTGGGGTGACTTTGTTTCCTCCTAAATAAATCCTAGTTGTTAACTCGTTGAAGCTTGAGATTTTATCCCCCTTTGAATATTTCTTCCCGCTATCTCTTTTTAGCTTTGTTTATCAAACCCCTTTCTCCTTAGAGGGTTTCTTCGACACTTAGTTGACTTTAGGATATGTGCACTTCTTGCAACAGATCTTTATGTCCCTTCATGAGAAAACTCAATCTATTTCTCCTGATCTTTTTGAGTCAAAGACTCTATCGATGCACTCCTTACACCTAGGGATGCTTTGAACCTCGAATTTTGTCGCTTTCGACAAAAAATGACTTTGAAATCTTTGTCTCTTTAATCAATAACATGGCCCATCTAGGCTCAGTGTCGAAACCATGGCTCTGATACCATTTTGTAATGTCCCCGACAACCAACCCCTGCCAGGTAGCACTACCTAATGACTAAATCCTTTAAATCTCTACTCTGATACCATTTCCTAATGTCCCCAGCCACCAACATGTTGGGAAAATCCACTACTCGGACACTTCACTTAGATTTGATACCATTTAGTAATGCTCCTAGCCACCCAAGCTAGGCCATGCTACTCATAGAAACAACAATTATCATATGCACATAAATATAAACATAAACAAACAACATATTATGTTCACACATAGATTAATGCGGAAATAACAATAAAAACATACATGTAGTACTCGCAGGCAAAACCCATAATACAATAGAATATACAGGCAATATCCATCAATTATTACATATGCACATATACACAACATGTAAACAAACATAAAATTGGTATTTATATTTTAATAGGAGACCACCAACTATGTGCAGACCTTCCACGAACCTTCCAGCCATAGACCACACTGCTCATCACACTCAGTAGTGGGTCACCCCTGAGTTGGGACTAAACATCATTGGGCAAGGGAATTCTAGGCTTGGCAAGGAAAACAAGCAAGTTGCACAAAACAACAGGAAGGATATTTTATCCTAGGAGCTACTTACGCCCACAACCCACAGACCCTCATTCCCCACATTCTTTCTCCAACCTGGGATGGTACACCTTCACTAATACAAGCCCATCGACTACTACAATTCCCTTACCTTGGGCTTCAACAACATGCTGGACTAGAAGTCTCAGAGTACTGCAGCTTGTACGAGACTCCCTTCCAGGAGAAATCACTTCCCAGCAAAATCTCTCACCTGGGAGAGCTTCTCATAGGCTTGACGACCTGCTTCTTCAATTTAGCTCCTAAGTAATACAACAACAACATTCATCTAACACATGGGTGATGACAACAACAAAAAATGGGTATGGACATTTAAAGGGGCAACAACCAAACGCTAAGACACAACATGGTTCAAGAGAATACAATTGGGTCGGGTGTCACATGAGACACATGGGTTAACTCAAGTATTCTTGTAGGATTCCAAAGGTGTGTACTAGATACAAAGGTGATGATGATGAAGAACTGGTTTAATGCATGAATCGTTTGCCAATCGGGAAGGGTGACAGACTTCCAAAGAGTCGTAAGGGTCATTAGGAAACTCCAAACTTGTCTAGACGCAAGGATGGGAAGCAATGCCACAATGGGAAGCGAATCCCCAATGAGATGGATTTCCAAAGCTATAAAATGCATTTGCCCAGGTTGACACATGTCTTCCTGAAGCCGAATGAGTTCCACTTAGCACTCATTCCCCTTTTTCCCAGGAACTTACGAAAACACAACTTATGTCAACCATACCCTTTGGGAAACAATAATAAAATATTATTCCCTTAGAGGTAAGACTTCTAGCTTATCCCCTAGGCCTAGACATTTATTCCCCTCCCTTACCCTACCTAGTGGAGCTTAGTCCCCCATAACTATTTCTTCGTGGAGGGTCTACACGCAACGATGTATAATTTTTATTAATGATTTGCATAATTACATATACAAAATAGACTCCTAGCCTTAGCATCCTAGGCTCTCTAGCCTAATCATAACATAAGCCTCTTAGCTTATTATAAATTGACTCACCATCCTAAAAAACATGTTTACAATTCATAATTACAACTGGGGCTCTATCGGGGGATATTACAGATAAGGTAATATCAGAGAGTGTGTTGGCAGCTAGAAAATATGTAAAAGTGTTCATTCCAATGTGGCATAAGGTATGAAGGGATTTGGTAGAGTCCCCTATGAAGTATTTTATTATATACATGGTATAAATATAGTTGTGAGTGGTTTTTGTATGTCATTAATACCCAAGCACGGTATGATTCGATAAATAAGATAGCCTGAAAGATAGATGTATGAACCTTTAGCAATCAAGGATGATTTATAAAATGTCATGAATAAGTGATAGCCTGGCTAGACCAATTCTTCAATGGTTCCCTCTGCTCAAATATTTTTTGTCACCCTTCTGGTGTCAATAAGACTGAGGTATGGGTTCGTGGTATAACAAACAGATCATTGGTTCGAGGATTAGTTATTTTTTCATACGACCAAAGGTTGTGACCCTATTCTAAGCCCATGCTCAAATATTGACCTTAGTTCTTTCATCCCCTGTCATGATCAAAGTCCCAAATAATCATCCAATGAAAGGACGATATGATGGTTGTGTTTCAATCAACCATTGAGATCAATGGTCAACATATCTCAACATGGTGGCATGTTAGAATCTTGTCCACCACACGTGTTAATCCTTGAATGACACATCACCAAATCAACTGACGGTCTAGATCTAAAGCATGTAACCTCCAGAAAATTAACAATCAACCAACTTCAATTTTGGTTATGGATCTCCATCGTTGTATCTTATCTTTATCTTCTTCTAGCCTAGTTACTCTATAGTGCAATATTCTCTCTCTCTCTACACCATCTCTTACATTTAGACATAGATTTTCTCCCTTCTAAGCCTATCCTATCAGCCTTCTTACTGATAGGCGTTCGAGGCAGTTTGGAATAGACTCAAGAATACTACTCGAGAATAACCACATAGAGAAACCCCTATTCTCCCAACCCATTACATATTTATACATACAATCTAGGGCATAAAAACCTACTTGGTTCATCCCCAAAACCCTATTACAATGCATGACTACTCCAATTAACTAGTTGTTCGGGTTGACTTCTTATACTTTTTCTTCTTCATGCTACTTTTGCACTCTAACTACTATTCCTCCTTCCTTTGTATGTCCTTCCATCTTTAGTACGTTGGACTTTCATCCTTCATTTTCTCCCGCTTTCTTCTCCTAATTTATTCTTCTCTTTGCTTTATTGTTCTCTCTTCTTTATTCCCTTCTTTTATTACGTTTACTGCATACTATGCTTCTTGATGCACCTCAATTGTGCACTCCCTAGTATTTCTTCTTCTCTTGCACACCTCTACTATGCACTTTTTCTATACTTAGGATTTTACCAACATTGTATCCCAAAAATGCATGTCCAACAACTAGTACAAACCTAAATCTACAATCTAAAAATAAATATTTGATTATGTTAATACCCTCGTACCTTACATTAATGCAAGGCCTTATAAATTCAAGGATATAATGACTTTCATAAATCTAAAAAATTATAAAATTAATGTTATAAATTTTGAAAAAAAATTCCCTACACAAGAACAATGTGTTCTCTACAATTCTACAATTTTTTTAAGGAAATTCCATCATTTAGGTACTCAACACTCATAGGAACATATGCATTATGTTAATCATGAAAAATAACATACCATTTTTATAAAAACTTAAATTTCACATAGTCATACTCAAATTATATAAACAAAAAATATATATTCAGAAAGACAATTCAATTTCCTACATTTCATATGTTTACACCATATTCAATTTCATTATGAAAGTACCTCAAATCATCCCTCGAAGTTATCATATTTTTTTCCATGTTTTCATTGCAACTAATTCATCATGAGAGACCATCATTAGCTTTCACCCACCCCTATCTAAGCTAGCTCCTAAGAAATTGTGGAGGAAAATTCTAACTCGTAAAACTAAAGAAAACAATATTATTTCCTTAAGGGATTGGAATTCCTACCTTAAAAAGATTTCTAAATCCCCTGATGTCGTGGACACCATTCAAACCCTTTTTGTAAAGGAATAAGTTTTTTCTTTAGAAGACATAGAGTTTGGGGTTAAACAAATCATAAAAGGGAAAACTAAGGACATCAAAGGCTACCAAGCTGAAATTATAACAATTGGCGGGTATGTTCTCATCCCTCACATTCATGAGATTGTTTTTCTAGAAATAAAGTAGGGTCTCCCTAAATCATGGACTTAAATCCTCATTGTTCATATTTTTAAAAACGGGAACAAAAAATAAACCTCTAATTATAGGATCATTATGATTAGCCCTCTTTTATTCAAGCTATATAAAATTATTTTGGAAAATAAGATCAACATATGGATAGAAAGGAATAGAAAAAAAGGATAAATTCTAGGCTATATTTAGAAGATATAATCCAACTATGGAACACCTTATTAAACTTAGGATCACTGTGAAGAAGTGTCTTAATAATAAAACCAATCTCCCATGTCACTTTGTTGGCAAGAAAAGTGTTTGAAAATGCCTAAAAATAACCTTTGGAATAGGTTAGAAGAGTTCAAAGTTCCTTTTGAGTTGAAGGTTGTGGTGATAAGGTTGTATGAGAATGTTATTACTTAGTTTATAAACACTAAAGACTGGTTATATATATATATATATATATATATATATATATTGGATTTAAGTAATTGTTTCCCTAGTCCCCTACCGTTTTTTGCATATACAACAACAAATTAGAGGGTTTTTTGGAATAAGTAGGGTATGTTGACATGACCTTAGCTAGAATAGTCAACATCCTTCTTCTTTATGCTGATGATATTGTTCTTATGGTGATGTGTCCCTATCATATCAATAGGAAACTAAGAATTATCAAGGATTTGTACTCTAGTATGTCTATGAATGTTACGACTAACAAGAAAGAGATTATGATAATTAAATCCAAAAAGATCACTTACAATAAATTCCTATATGAAAACAATAGCTTGGAGGAAGTGAAATCATAAAAATATCTTGAAATCAATCTACATCACAAGCTTAACTCGAACTATAACATTGATAAAAGGATAAGTGGAGGGTGGAAATCTTATTTTTTCATTAAGAACAATTGAAAATTAGCACACATTTGGATATGGGATTAAAATAAAATCCTCTTTTAGACTCTTGTGACTCATGTTATCTTATATGGTTGTGATGTTTAGGGATGGAACATCTCCAAATAATTGTGGAGAAAGGTCAAGCAAATATAGAATCATCTCACAACTTATCATCTTAAAATTAAATGCAATACACCCAGCCCTATCCTCCTCATGGAAGTGATCCTTCTTGCATTGAGAGCATGGCTATGACTAGGTAACTAATGTACAAGAACAAGATAAACAACATGGAATACTAGAGGCTTCTTAATATTTCCTCAAACTCTAATCAAAACCACCTACAACTGAAGCAAGGTAGGCATAAACATGCTAGGTTTTGTCTAAATCATTGGGGAATCAAGGAAAAGGTCATTCTATGGAATATCGATAATATTTAAAATAATACTACATCTAAATTTAAGGAGAAATTGTGGTGTGATAAAAAATCAGAGGATAAGAGAAAATTAAGATATTTTAGGGAGGTGATTAAATCTAATCTAGAAGATCAATATTATCTCTTTATTTTAACTAAGTGTAAAGAAGAATATCAATATGGCTAAAATAAGAATGAACTTTCACAAGCTTCATAGTGAAACAAGACATTGGTCAATTCCTAAAATGTTATGGGTGGAAAGAATTTGTAGTCTTTGTGGCACTAAGAGGGTTGAAGATGAAAATCACTTTCTCTATTCTAATACACTAAATCTTTTAACTCGTGAAAACTATGGTGCTTTAGGAATAGTTTTGTTCAAACTTTTAAAATACAAAAATATAGTTCTAAGGCAAAACAAATAATTTCTTACATTTTTTATTAGTAATATCCAATAAACCAAACATGATCTCTATATATGCTAATAATAATCATCATTATATATATATATATATATATATATATATATATATATATATATATATATATATATTAATGGTTTGTGAAATTAAAAAGTCATATCAATTTGGATTTTATAAAATGTTGAGATAAATATATTTTATATTATTTATAAAGAAAATTCTATTGGTTTAATGATCATAATCATTAGAGTATATATTTTATAATGATTAAGAATTTAATTTATAAAAATAAGATAACTAACATAAAGGATATATATTTTTGTTATAATTTTTAATTTTAATAAAAGTATAATAAAAATTTAATTTTTTAAATATATTATTGAAAGATTAAAAGAGATATAACAAAATATTGATATTATTAAAAGTATTATCGTAATTAAATTTAAAAATATTTTTGAGAAGTAACTCAAGTGGTCATAAGTTTTTCATATATATATATATATATATAATTATTTACAGAAATCAATCAAATAATTTTTTATTAATATTTTTATAAAATTAAAATAAAAATAAAACAAAATAAATAATTCTTTAAAAAAAATCAAATAATTCTTTATTAATTTTATTAATGTAAAAAATAACAAAGTGAGAATAATGAATGACAGCCTTTTTCTTCATGTTCAATAACAAATACTTGGTTTAACATATAATGACAAAGACAAAATATATTATTTCTATTATCCTTTATATATTATAATTTGTTAATGTACAAAATAATAAAGTGACAATAATGAATGGCAATGTTTTTCTTCATGTTTAATAACACATACTTTTTTAACATAGAACGATAAAAACAAAATATATTATTTCTATTATCCTTTAAATATTCTAATAAAATATTTGTTGTACTAAAGAGGTTAATTCTTTAATTAAATGATTATATTATTTCTATTTTTTTAAATATTATAATAAAATATTTGTTTTAATAAAGAGGCTAATTTTTTAATTAAATGATTAGTGTTGATATTTTGTAAAAATATATATTTTTACAAATTTATATTTATATTTAAGTTGATTTAACAAAGTTAAATAAATAAAATAATGTGGTGACATTTCAAATTATTATATAAATTTGTAAAATTGTTTTTATTAAATATTTATATCTCATTTGTAAAATTGTTTTTATAAGTTATTTATATTAACAATATTATTATTAAGCAATTTTTCATATCTTCTATCTTAATAAAATTGATAAGGAATTTAATATTTGATTAGTTTTAATATTTTGTTTTTATAAAAATATTGAAAAGAGATTTTTATTTTTATTTTTAATATACACGAATTAATAAGTTATAAATATAAATAATGTTACAAGTATTATCAAATTGCTACTTCTTTTAAGTTAAAAGTGTACTTCTATTATTTATAGTAAGGAGTAAATACTCCATTAAATATTTCAGGAGGCTAGGGGACTTGGAAAAAAAAATGAGGAAACCAAGTCTCATTCTAAACTATTGTTTTTAGAGAGAAGATATTAGTTTTTCAAAGAGAAAATAAGAGTTTTCCACATATTATCAAAGAAAAACAATAGTTTATGACAGAGAGAACTAAAATTATATCATATCTCTTAGTATAATAGTAAATATTTGTAACAAAAAAAACACAAAGGCTGATTTGAGTCAATCCTTAGGACACATGAATGAGTTTATATCTTATCCCCATCCAGTTGACCTTCATCCTCTTCATCCATAGTTGGTTTTTGAGTAGGTCAGAAGTTTTTATCTATTGTAATTAGGAAGTCACGAGTTCTAGTTGAGGTCAGGCCATTGATAGAGGGATTTCTTGAACCTTGTTCACTGGACACTTTTGAAACCTTAAATTTAATCCCATAGGTCGAGTGACACATAAGTTTGAATTTTCCTTGGAAAATTTCAATGGTATGTAGCATATTTATCTGGTCAGTCATGCATTTCTCCATTGTCTGATCCACTATTTATTTAACATGCCAATAGAGTTCCATTGTCCTAAAGAACTTGGTCTCTTGAGTGTGTGAGTAAAGAGGTTCATGCAACCATACCTTGAATTCCTCCCAAATTGCCTTATCTAAGGTCTTCTTGTGCTTGATATTTATCATCTCCTCCACTTAGTTGAGCTTCCAGTAGGATTCCTCAGAGCAGTTCTCCAAGAATCGGTTTTGAACCTCCTAACATTTTATTTACGCCCTGGTGAAAGAATGTGAGTGAAAGGAAGAAGCTTAATTTTCCACACCCCTTCATTTTTCCTCCCTTTCCTCGTCTCCTCTACTCCCTCCCTTAGACATCTCTAAAATGGAACAACATTGAGGTTCCTGAACTAGAGAGTTGCACCATGACCCACTCCCTTTGACCCTCAAATTACTTCCTTCCACTGAGCTTCTTCCACAGATACTCATCCCCAGACCCTCACCCCTTTCTAGTTGAAATGACTAGGTCTAGTGCACCCAACCATTCTCAAAGGAGATGAGCTCCCAACCCGAGACGGTTGTCTTGAGCTCTTGAACCCAAACACAAAAAACACTTCCCTTACTGAACTAAATTCCAAACAAACAAGGGACTTCTATCAAAAAAGAGTTAACTTCATAGTGCCTTCAACTTCTCTCTCTCTTATCTTATTTGGGCTACTTAATGTACCCTTGATATTCCTCCTAAAGATTACCCATACCTTATTTAGCCACAATGACCAGAGAATTAACTTCCCTGGACATTATAATATCATACTCCTTGATTTTTTCCTCGTTTACCTTCCCACTATGGAACACAATGATGGGAAACACTGCCCTATACCTCCAAACTCCTAGGAAACTTTGACTCTTCATTTCAAATATCATGGCTATCAGAATGGAGATCTTCCCCCTCCTTCCAAGACCTTCTACGACACCTACCTATGTTCTCCACATTCCATTTATCTCGATTGAGATCACGTTGAGTTGGGTGGTGGTCACGCCTATCGCCTGTATGCTCAAAAACGTATCAATTAACACCCCATCCGAGGATTATCCTTTTTTTTGTTTGCTATCATGTATGTGACCTATGGGATGAACTTGTGGTCTAAGAAGCCACAACCTTGGGTCATCTAAGTATTCAAAATCACCTAGGGATCACACCCATCTTGGGCCACACCAACCCTTAACATGGCTGAATATTTTTTGGTGTCTCCTCCCTATTACCATGATTTTTGAGTCGTGTCCACCTTACAAAATGAAACCCTTGAAATCCAATCGCACTAGGGGGATTTGACAGAAACAATTGAAGGACATGGGGGTGGCATTTTATCCACTTACGTGTGCATGTGTCACGATATCATTTAATATAATATCTATTTATGCATCCACACGTTCAAACACTACCTCAAGGTGTCCCTATGGCTCCAGGTTAAGCGACCCTCATTGAAATTGAACCTTTCCCAATGGTGAAAAATCCTCATTTTCCACCATTAAATCCAACCCCTTTGAGCCCTCATTAAAGGATTATCAAATTCATACTTAATATAGATATTACAAAGCAATTTAATTTAAAAGAATGTTTTCATCCTCAATTTTACTAGTATGATAAAATATACATATTATTTCTTCTTAAATGTTGTAGTTCTTATTCAATTCTTAATTCCACTATAAAACTTTTAACAATTAATTATTATCTTAATAATGATATTTTTTAAAATTAATTGTAATAAAATAATACATTAAATCTTTTTTTAATTCAAAATAAACAATCTCTTTATAATATGTGAACTTTCTCTTATTTATTATAAAAAATAATTAATAAAATATTAAATTATTTATTTCTGATTGTTTGTTATATAATAAATTTAAATAATTATTTAAAACATTAAATTGATGAAACATAAACCTCATAACTCTTATTAATTTCCAAAAAAAAAAACATGATCTTGTTTATTGTAATGGTAAGCCCTCGCGGGAAACCCATCGAGCGCTTGCACTCCTTGGGAAGATTCGACGACAAATTAGAAAAAGAGGACAAGGAGGAAATCATCGATTAGGAATACAAAGATGCTTTGGTGTGGGAAGGAGCACTTTGGGGAACGATGATGACGTGTGAGCCCAATAGGCACATATCCTTCTTCCCTTGTGATGAACGATGAAGGATTAGGTTGTGTTTAGGAAAGGATCAGGAAAATTGGGAGAACTCCCAAGTAGTGGACCCATACTCCCTTGGCAGTATGGGTGCACTGGAGAGGTTGGACGCCCACATCGACACACCCACGAAGTGTCACAACGATCGTCACAAGGAAGATCTAGAGGAATGGAGTGTGCACCCAGGGATGGGGCACATTGGTCTAAGAGACATGTTGTTTGATGGGCTTCTGACCTTAGTTGGGTGCATTGGGTCCATGGAGGTGCATAATGATCAGTCGAGTGTGATGATTCGTGAAGGGGTGTGACACACCCAAGAGACATGAAATTTCACACAACTGACTCTTGGAGTCCATATAAAATCAAGGGTGCACAAACAAAGGGAAGACATGGAAGAAAAAGTGAAGGCAAGATACATGGAGATTTGAGGTTGGGAACACTAGTGGGGAACACCTCAGGCCGAGGAAAGGAGAAACGACAAGGGGGAAGTATTAGTGTCATAAAACTACAGGTATGGATTTTTTTTTTTGTATGAGGCAGATTTGTTAGACTAATCCCTTCTATGTAACTAGGACAATAGTTCCCTCTTTGTAAATATTTCTTTCAGTTTCGAAATATAAATAAATGAAGTCGAATATTAGGCATCATTGGTGCCGCCCACACCATATCTTTCTCTCTTTTTTCGCATGTTTTTTGTTGTATCCCAAATTAATTAAGTGTCAAAATAAGTTAACAAATGTCTAGGCATACAACTGAGTTTCATAGAGTAAGGATTTGAGTAATCTATATCCTAGAACATAATATGGGTATGCTCCAGGTGAAGAGGCATAGTCTGAGTGATGTATCCTTGTTTGAGCCAAGATGCAAAGGGAGAAACATCGTAGTGCCACATTTCCAATATATGTCAAGGTTGAACTTGGGAATGACTCTTGGGGGTGTGATCGATGGTATCAGACTAGTTTTGCAATGAAGGGTTTTGCAGAAACACAACAGAAAGTATGACATGCTTCACACAGTCCAAAAGTGGGGCGACCCATAGTGGTGTCACTCCTTCGATAGAGATGGATGAATTCGTACGATGCAATTAGGCCACATATGACTCAAGAAAGGTGGATTCAATTGCACCACTACGACCTAAGACAAAATATTATTGGTTTGAGTAGTGAACCAAGATATGGAGGGAATTGCAATGAAGCACCTTGGAACCAAGTGGTGGACCAAGGGGAACCCCGACATAGTATGTGAAAGACAAGTACAACATAGCTATGTTGCATTGTGATTATATTTGTCTTTTTCTCCTAACCCAGAAAGAGTGGCAAGGATTGTTTTGCAACAAGATACGAAGGGTTGGTGAATTGGGTGGAAATTTTGGTAGCCAATACCATCAATTGTGTTTTTTGGATCTAATTATCAATGGAAGAACAATGCAATCTCTAGTTGAGTCAAGTTCCTAACACAAATTTATGAAGACTGAGGTAGCGAAGGATATGGGACTTAGAGTCTCCCCATGTGGAGCTACGATGAAGGAAGTAAACTCTAAGGAAAAGGAAGAAAAAGGTGTTTCCTCCTCAGTTCACATTTCACTTGATAAGTGGTAAGGTCAGGCTAACTTCACGATGATTCCTATGGATGAATTTGAGGTGATTCTTGGACAAGATTTCCTAAGGAGGATGCATCCAATCCTCATTACATGGATGGATAAGATGGTTATACTTGGTGAACATAAGGCTTTAGTTGTGCGTGAAACTACGAGGAAGTATTGTGTAAAGGTGAAAATTGTGTCTGCATTGAGTATGAAGAGATAAATGATACATAATGAATAGCATATTTACACAACAATTGTTGGATAGGTTTAACAGGATGGAGCAAGGACGCTTGTTTCACCAGATCTCACTAACTTGTTGGGTCATTTTGCAGACATAATTTCAAATGATTTGTCACAAGTTATTTGACCACGATGCATTGTTGACCATTGTATAGAGATAGAGTCTAGGTTGTAGCCACCAACAAGAACCCCTTATCGATTTTTCGAGCCTTAGTTGGAAGAGTTGAAGAGACAATTGACAAAATTGATTTATGTTGGCTTCATTCATCCATCCAGGTCCCCATGTGGAACCCCATTTCTATTTGAGAAGAATACATACACTTCAGAGATAAGGATGTGTTTGGACTAGTGAGAATTTAACAAAACAACTATGAAGAGTCGATACCCATTTCCTTTAGCTTTTGATTTCTTTGACAAGTTGGCAAAGGCCAAGGTATTTACAAATCTTGACTTGCGACATGGATATTATCAAGAGTGAATTGAAGAAGGATATGAAGAAAAGATAGAAATGGTGACGAGGTATGGGAGCTATGAGTTCCTAGTGATTCCTTTTGGGTTGTGCAATGCTTCTGCAACCCTTTTCACATTGATGAATGACTTGTTGCAACAGTTTTTGCACAAGTTCATTGCGGTGTATTTGGCTGACATCGTAGTGTATAGATAAATTATGGAGGAGCACAAGAATGATTTGGCACAAGTATTTGAGGTACTACGATGTAACCGATTGTTTTTTAGGAAGTCCAAGTGTGTTTTTGGGCATACTGAGATACCATTCTTGGGAAATTATATTGGCCAAGGATGCATTCGTATGGACCCTGTGAAGGTCAAGGAAATCGAAGATTGGGAATATTTTCACATAGTTCATGATGTGAGAGTATTCTTTGGAATAGCCAACTACTATCGTAAGTTCATAGAAGGATACTCCAATATTTTTGCACCACTCACTGAATTATTGAAAAAGGAGAAAGCATGGAACTGGATAGAGAAGTGAAAGTCTACATTTGAAGAAATAAAATGCAGAATGTTCACCTCTCCCATGTTGAAGTTGTCATACTTTGTGCAATTATTTGAAGTGAAAATGGATGCATCAAACTCTACCATTGTGATGAAGGAGCATCGCTAGCACATCAAGTGAGCCAGCATGGAGCGAAATACAGTTGGACAACACCAGCACAAATTTTGAAAACACTTTGGGAATTGTTGCGCAAGCCTTAAATGAATCATTTAAGAGAAAGTGCATTTGTATATTGTATTGGACCTTGAGAGGATAGCTCTTGTCCTTAGGTAGATAGACGACATTTATTTTAGTTAATGCTGGTAGATAGGATTTTTAATTGTAGATTTGATAGCTTTAGAGTCCGGGAGGGAAAACGGATATAGACACCCTCATTGTACATTGTAACATTATCAATCAATTCTGGATTATCAAGCATTCAGGAAGAAAAGAGCAAACAAAGAACTGTGTGAAGAACACACATGTACAGATATTGAATTAATAGAAGAAAGCTTTGATTCAATTTCATGGTTTGTGTTGTTTTCTCTGTGTATTGATGTTATGATCATGATTGTTTGCTTCCTGTCATACACTTGCTTTTATATGTTGTGTATGTGATTTCATGGTGAACTAGAAGTTTGAAAGGAAGAGGGGATTAGTTTCAATTGTTTCTCTATTCTGAGCCAGAGGATTCCTGCAAGGAGTGCAGTGGAATTTGTCTGTAAGGAGTGCATTGACAGAGGCTTCAGATAGAGATAACTTTTGTTCTAAGTTCCCAGAAACACAGTTGAGTAGAAGTTTCGTGCAAAGAGTGTGCAGGCCAGGGAAAAAGTCTCAGAGTTGCGACTCAGAGAAAAGTATTGAAGACTGCTGCTGCAGGGGTGCGCAGAGTCGAACGCATTCAACACTTAGAAGTTGTTGAAGAGTTGCCGCAAGGAGTGCATGCAAGAAGTCTTCAAAAGGACTTGAGAAGTTGAGAGAAAGCTCAGGAGGAGTAGGCCTTTGATATTTTCAAAGGATTGCACAGGGAGATTTTGTGCATTAAAGCATTCAAGTAAATGATGAAAGCTCATGGGCAGGTGAACAAGTCTTTGTGGAGGAAGCGCTTGGTTCATTTTGTAGGAATCGTCAAGGACGAACGGACGGAATGAATCATCCAGAAGATTTCACGAAGTTCCGTGGAACATTGGATCTTGCAAGGTGAAAGGAGGCTAAAGTGCAGGTGCAGAAAAGGTTCGAAGCTCAAGAGGGCAGGAGCCGTCGATCGGGATCACGAGGAGCATGGTTCTACTTATGGATAGGCATATCGAGATCTCGTGAAGAAAGTGCCCAAGACTAGGTGACGGGAGTCACGAGCTTGCAACACGCGATATCTCAATTGGTTACGTAAGTTGTGTGGGACCACAAGAGTGAGTGGGTGATAGGTGGTAGAAATCGGGGTCTCACGAACTCGGGGTTCGCAGGGTGAAAGGCTAATATTTGGAAGTTTCAAGTTGCGAGGGCGCAAGGTCGCGAAAGCGTGATAAGGTCGTATCGGTGTTTCAGTGCATCGGGCATCGAAATTTGGAAATCTAAGGACTTGGCATCGTGAGAAGAGAAGTCGTGATTGAGTGAAGTCCCGATAGACAAAAAAGCAAGTCAGCGTCGATTAAAGACCTCGAGTCTCGAGTCTCGGGAGTCCAAGGGTGTAGCGCTCAACTGCTGAACTCATGAAGTCACAAGTGATGATCCTCTGAAAGGAAAAGAAGAGGATCGTAACCGAAGAAGACCTGTGGGGTGCAGATTTCCCGATAGGGAAATAGAAGAACCGTTGAGTTCTTCGGGCCGTGAACGAAAGAAGGTATTGAGGAGAGCGGTCATACTCTGAGGAGTGTGGTTGGCTCTCTATCAGAGGAAGCATGGACAGACTGTGTAGGAGCTCATGGACAGGATCCCATGAAAATTTCTGAGACGAGGAGTATGATGCAGGAGCATCGCCGGCACATCAAGCAAGCCAGCGTGGAGCGGAAGACAGCTGGACAGCGCTAGCACAAATTTTGAAAACACTTTGGGAATTGTTGCGCAAGCCTTAAATGAATCATTTAAGAGAAAGCACATTTGTATATTGTATTGGACCTTGAGTGGATAGCTCTCTTCCTTAAGTAGATAGATGACATTTATTTTAGTTAATGCTGGTAGATAGGATTTTTAATTGTAGATTTGATAGCTTTAGAGTCCGACAGGGAAAACGGATATAGACACCCTCATTGTACATTGTATCATTATCAATCAATTCTGGATTATCAAGCATTTAGGAAGAAAAGAGCAAACAAAGAACTGTGTGAAGAACACCCATGTACAGATATTGAATTAATAGAAGAAAGCTTTGATTCAATTTCATGGTTTGTGTTGTTTTCTCTGTGTATTGATGTTATGCGCATGAATGTTTGCTTCCTGCATACATTTGATTTTATATGCTGTGTATGTGATTTCATGGTGAACTAGATGTCTGAAAGGAAGAGGGGATTAATTTCAATTGTTTCTCTATTCTGAGCTAGAGGATTCCTACAAGGAGTGCAGTGGAATTTGTCCGCAAGGAGTGCGTTGATAGAGGCTTCAGATAGAGATAACTTTTGTTCTAAGTTCCCAGAAACACAGTTGAGTAGAAGTGTCGTGAAAAGAGTGCGCAGGCCAAGGAAAATGTCTCAGAGTTGCGACTCAGAGCAAAGTATTGAAGACTAGTGCGGCAGGGGTGCGTAGAGTCGAACACCTTCAACACTTAGAAGCTATTGAAGAGTTGCCGCAAGGAGTGCATGCAAGACATCTTCAGAAGGACTTGAGAAGTTGAGATCAAGATCAGGAGGAGTAGGCCTTTGAGATTTTCAAAGGATTGCACAGGGAGAGTTTGTGCATTGAAGCATTCGACTAAATGTTGAAAGATCACGGGTAGGTGAACAAGTCTTTATGGAGGAAGTGCTTGGTTCATTTTGTAGGAATCGTTAAGGACGAACGAACATACTAAATCATCCGAAATATTTCACGAAGTTCCGTGGAACGTTGGATCTTGCAAGGTGCAAGGAGGCTACAGTGCAGGTGCAGAAAAGGTTCAAAGCTCAGGAGGGCAGGAGTCGTCGATCGAGATCACGAGGAGCGTGGTTCTAATCGTGGATAGGCATATTGAGATCTCGTGAAGAAAGTTCCCAAGACTAGGTGACGAGAGTTGCGAGCTTGCGACACACGGTATCTCAGTTGGTTACGTAATTTGTGTGGGACCAGAAGAGTGAGTGGGTGACAGGTGGTAGAGATCAGGGTCTCGTGAACTTGGGGTTCGCAGGGTGAAAGGATAATATTTGGAAGTTTCAATTTGAGAGGGCACGAGGTCGTGAAATCACGATAAGGTCGTATCGATGTTTCGGTGCATCGAGCATCGGAATTTGGAAATCTAAGGACTTGGCATCGCGAGAAGCGAAGTCGTGATTGAGCGAAGTCCCGATAGATGAAAAAGCAAGTCAGCGTCGATTAAAGACCTTGAGTCTCAGGTCTTGGGAGTCGGAGGGTGTAGCGCTCGACTGCTGAACTCGCAAAGTTGTGAGTGTCGATCCTCCAAAAGGAAAAGAAGAGGATCGTAGCCGAGGAAGACCTGTGGGGTGCAGATTTCTCGATAGGGAAATAGAAGAACTGTTGAGTTCTTCGGGTTGTGAATGAAAGAAGGTCCTGAGGAGAGCAGTCATACTCCAAGGAGTGTGGTAGGATCTCTATCACATTGGAGGGGTCTTAATGCAGTAGGTACATCTAGTTTCCTTTGAGAGAAGAAATCTCCAAGATCACAAATGGAGATACCCCATTCATGAGAAGGATATGACTGTAGTGGTACATTGTTTGCAGACTTGGAGACACTAGGAAATTTGTTTGTCATGAAGGTATACAATGTTACGACAAGATACTTCACGATGTAGCCAAATTTTTCAGCCAAGAAGGAAAGGTGATAAGAATTCCTGACATATTTTGACTTAACCATGATTATAGATCGAGGAGGATGAACACTATCATGGATTCCTTAAGAAGAAAGGCACAACTTGATGCCCTAGAGGAGGAGGAGGAGTTTCCTACATTAAGGGGAAATCATATTCATGTCTTGGAAGAGTTGCACAAGCATATAAAAGAATTTTTAGAGCATGATCACACATAAAAGAACATCATGAAGTAGGTGAAGGAGGGAAAAAAATGAATTTTTTGGCTACGTGATGGACTATTATACTTTGGGGACTGAATCTATGTCCCTAAGTCATCCAACCTCAAGATAGAATTCATGAAGGAAGGTCATGACTCACCCTAGGTTGGACACCTAGGATAATGGAGAATGATGGAATTGTTGGAGAGAGGATACTTTGGGGAGCTGATAAAGGAGGATGTGGAAGATTATGTTTTCACTTTCCTTATATGTTAGTAGGATAAGACGAACACCATAATGAGAGAAGCTTTGTTGCAACCTTTCCCAATTTCAAAGAGACCATGGACGAGTGTCTCGATGGAATTCATCACACATCTTTTGATGGTGCATGGTTACAATGTGATTTTGGTCATGGTGGATACAAAGAGTGATTGATTTTGGTCATTGCGAAGAAGTTGCAAAGTTATTTTTCAATAACATAATGAAGTATTGGGGTCTTCCATTGAACATTGTGTCAGACAGGGATACAAGGTTCACGAGTAAGTTTTGGAAAACAAATTTCAATCTTATGGGGAAAAATGTGTTGAAGATTTTATCCTACCATCCACAAACAAAAGGGAAGACCAAATGAATCAATGCACTTCTAGAGGATTACTTGTAGCACCATGTCTAGATAGATCAGATGAATTGGACGAACTTGTTGGATGCCACCCAATTTGGATACAAACTGAAGAAGAGTTCAATGATGAGCTATGTTTCATTTGAGTTGAAGAACATATAGAAACACACAACTCCTATTTTTTTGACAGAAATCTATTATGGGATGAATCCATCAATGGTGATTTTCGTGAAGAGTTGGTAGGATTGGTTGGAGATATCTTACATGCATTTGAATAACGTAGAAAACTGAATGAAGCAGTAGGTGGATCACAATAGACATGAAGTGGAATTCCAAGTAGTAGAGTTGGTATATATCAAGCTAATTAGATATCATTTCCCACCACCAAAAAGGATGGCTCCATCTCTTGTGTGGATGTATGAAGGTTCATTTTGCTGGATAGTTGGTTGTCATTGATGTCAATAGATGTGATGGGTGTATTTGGAGAAGTCTTCAAAGTGGTCCCCTTATGGAATATATCTAAGCATGTTTCTCATAGGAAGATTCTTTGAAGAAGTCTATAAGAAAACCATAGGTGTGGTTATGAAACCTGAAGTTGTTTAAGGAATAAGGATATGAAGGATAGTGTAAATGTAGATAACACACTCATAGATGGAAATTCTTCATCATACAATTTCCAATGGCAGGTGGAATGTCACATAGTTCCTCACTATTGAGGAATTATGAGGTCATGAAGTTGGAAGCCCCAAATATGGGTTAAGAAGCCCCTAATTGGTTGCAAGTCAATAATGAAAGGGTAAAGTGGTTGTAACAAGAAATTTCAAGAAGCCCTAAAGTTAAGGAAAGAGGCTAATCAGAAAAAGTATATATACACCTCAAGAAGTTTCTCATAAGTACATTCACACACACATTCTATTAATTGAATGTCTTTTATGTGAGTAATTAATCTATTAGTGAGTTTGCGATGGAGAAATATGAAGCAGTGAAAGAGTGATAATTTCATCAATTTCAGGATTGCAAAGGAGAGTGGGTTTTCCTGAGAAAACCCTAGTTTGGTTGACCCTTGCGGGTCACACAGCTAGTGTTTTACAAGGCACTCCCGTGGGTTGTCTAGGGATCATCATGTGAGGCCCCGCTAGAAAAGAGGTCTTAGTCCCACAAGGAAAAGAAAAAACTGGGAAGGTGCTAGTACCAGGTTGCTAAGGTCTAGAGAAAGGTCACAAGTCAGTATTATGGTGTATCAAATCAGCTACAGGATCAAAGGTATTCTTATGTGTTAGTTTTGAGGCTTATGCTTATGTTGTTATGGTACATGCTTGAGGCATGCCATGATTATGCATAGTATACCTTGGTGATGGTATGATACATTGTTAGAGGCACATACAGGATACTTGGCATATGTTTTGTTGTTTGATATATCTTGGTGATATGGTACATGCTTGAAACATGGTATGGTTATGCTAGAGACACATGTTTGTGTTGTTGGTACATGGTTTTGGTACACAGTTTGTATATGGTGGTACATATATCAGGTGCATGTCTTGGTGATGTTGGTATATGTTGAGGTACACCTTAGTGATGTTATGGTACATTGACCAGTTGCACATATTAACTATATTTGTATCTTGTTATCTTGGCACTTCATTGATGATATCTTATGGTACATTGTGTAAGGCATGATTGAAACATATCATGAGTGATATGGTATATGGTTGATGCATGAGATGGTACATGTTTGATACATGGTTGATGTATGTGATATGGTACATTGTTGAAGTACTTGGTATGGTACATGATTGATGTAC
Organism: Picea engelmannii; assembly: GCA_009831015.1. Taxonomy (NCBI): domain Eukaryota; kingdom Viridiplantae; phylum Streptophyta; class Pinopsida; order Pinales; family Pinaceae; genus Picea; species Picea engelmannii. The sequence continues at coordinate 192,891 of ML778092.1, read as the reverse complement.
TTGGTATGGTACATGGTTAATGCATGAGATGGTACATGGTTCATGTACATGGTATGGTATAGGTTCTGATACATGGTTGATGTACATGGTATGTTATAGGTTGATGTACATGGTTGATGCATGGTAGATATACATTGATATACATGGTTGATTATTGATGTACATGGTTCGGTGATTGCTTTTATATCCATGTGAGTGGATCAGTTGGTTGATGATGGCATTTCATTGATAGAGACAGTAACAGGTTGGATGATCGATTGACCATCAATGATAGGCTAAAGTGGCAGTGACAATAACATGTTGGTTGATGTGACAGTAGTAATCACAATTCGATGTGATGGTGACAGTGACACGTTGGTTGAAGTGACAGTGACAGTGATAGGTTGGTTGATGTGACAGTGGTAATCACATGTTGACGTGATAGTGACAATGATAGGTTGGTTGGTGTGATAATGACAGTGAAATGTTGGTTGATGTATTGGTGACATTAGAAGTGACAATATCAGTGGTAGTGACAATGAGTCTACACTTATATTTTAGGGCAACAAAATAGGGAAAGTAAAGGGGGTCAAAGCCTGCTTTTGGTTGGTGTCGGAGAACTCAAGGAGTTTGTGCTTCCTTCAGGTTAGTTCTTGTAAATCATGGGGTCATACCCTACTTCTAGTTGGTGTCAAAGAACTTGGGGATTCGGTGATTCCTTTAGGTTGGTGACTGTAAATCAAGGGGTTGGTGCCTCCTTCTAGTTGGTGCTAGAGAATTTGGAATTTGGTGCTTCCTATGAATGTATTCTTGATATATATAAGAAATCATTCTATGGTTTTCTCCAATTTGGGTTTCCATGTAAATTATAGTGTACTATGTATTTGATGTGATATTGTTGAATGGTACCAATTTTGGTTATATGTTCATGATATATTGAATGTTTCTGATAAATTTGAAGATTATATATTGTGATTGAAGGTGGTAAAAAGTGCTCATATTGATTCAACCCCCACCCTCCTCAATATTCCAACACATTCAAAGTTATTGAGAAGATTGGAAATGTCACTTACATATTAGAGTTGTCATTTGACATGTGACACATTCATCATGTCTTCCACGTTAGCCAAATGAAGTCATTCCAAAGGGGCCCAAATGACCCAAGTCGAGTTGATCCATCCAAGGTGTCGACCATGGTTGCAAATAAGCCAAAGTTGGAGGTAGAGAATATTTTGGTGCATCAAATATTGGGATGGGGAATATGCCAAGTGCATGAGTACATCATCCATTGGAAAGAAAAACCCGACAAAGAGAACTGTTGGGAGAGATATGAGTCCTTGTGGAAATATCAGAACATGATCTGGGAGTTTGATAGAGGTTTCTATGGATCACAAGTGGTATGGAAGTTTTTGGGATGGAAACATGTTTAGTGGGGGAGGATGTAATGTCTCCTAGGACACCCACCCAATGTGTGTTCTCCATGGGAATATTTGATGACAAAATGGACAAAGAGCATAAGGAGGAAACAATCAGTTGGGAAAACAAAGATGTTTGGGTGTGTGCAGGATGATCCAGATTATTTTAGGAACGATATGAAGGTAGAGATATAAAAAAGATATAAAAAATAATTACATGGAGAAATGACAAGGAACAAAGTAATAGAGTAAATCTCAAATTCTATTAATGACTGTCTGAAATACAAAAGACTTTAAAATGAAAAATCACACAAGCTAACTAGAACGGTGTTATCTATCTCTAAGAAGAGATGTGTCGGCTATGCTCATTTGCAAGAAGTTCGTTACAATGAGGCTCTAAAGGCCTTTTTAACATAAATAATAAATGAGAAAACCATAAACATCCAAAAACCTAACCCTAGGATATGAAGCGCCAAAAGTCATGTAGGCCCCAATGGGGTAAGCTGGTACATCAACTTCTCAGGGTCGTAACTTTTGCATACGGTCTTTGTTTTAGGTGCAATATAGATAGTTCTAAATAATTGTCTGAGAAATATGCATGTTTCAGTCAAACTCTGGATAAATCCTATGATGTGACTATGGAGGGCCAAAAAAACATTGTTTAGGGACTCAAAATGACCTTGAAAGTTTATGACCTAGAAAACTAGGGGAAAAAACTGCCAAAATGAAAATTTGTCTTTGATCCAGTGGAATAGGTGGGTGGCCATTGATATCCACCTGGAACATTCCTCCACCCCTTAGGAATAAATGGTCTCAATTGCATCAAGTTCCTCCATCATATGAGGAAACTTCTGTTGAACCTGGATCCTGGTGAGCCACTTGCCCTTATGAAGAAACTTGCCTACTTTGGCGAACCGATAGAGTTTGATATTCTGTTGATGGGTGTCCTTTGTCTTGGTGTCCATGACATGATCAACTATTGCCTGTTTGATGTAGGAAGCATTGAGTTTCTAGGGGCCAAATACTCGACCGCATCCGGAGTGTCCAATAGAGGTGGAAATATGGTCGAAGTAGTTCAACATTAAATATCGAGTGTAATACAAGGAAAGGGGGAATACTTAATTCAAAAGAATTCTCACCCACATCCTTCGTGATGCTGTAAGGCCCATATCGGAGTGGAATCAACTTCTAATGGGGTCATGTGAGTCTCTCTTTCTACAAATGTAGCCAAACCTGATATCTCGCCTGAAATTCGTGCGGTACATAATGTTGATCACGACTCTCCTTGTTCTTAGCATTGGATTTATTCACAATATCATGAACTTGTTGTTGGATGTGTTGGATGCACTCAAAAAAATTGGTTTCCCAATCAACCTCTGTATGAGAATGGGAGGAATCTTCCTATGTGACTATAATGGGTAGCGCTACATCAATGGAGGCCAATGGTTGGAACCCCAAACACACCAAAAAAGGGTTGTGTCCAATAGAGTTGTGGAGGGATATGTGGTAGCTATGTTGAACATAAGGAAGGCTTTCATTCCATGTGCATGGATGTTTGGAATTACACATTCATGGGATATGGAAAATCATCATGTTGACTACCTATGTTTGTCCAATAGTCTGTGGGTGGAAGGAAATGGATTTTGTCAGATTGGTTTCCATCATCGACCATAGATTGGACCAAAAGTACTCAGGAGCCTACTATATCGATCAAAGATAATGGTTTGTGGTAGCACAAAATGAACCCAAACATGTGTGAAAAATAACTTGGCGGAAACCTCGGTTGTGATGCTCTTCTTGTAGAGTGTGAAAAATTCCATCTTAGAGAATCGATCGAAAACCAAGAAGACACAGTCATTCCCATCCTTGGTTGAAGGTAGAACACACATGTAGTCCATGGAGATGGACTCCCAAAGCCTATCCAGAGTAGGAAGAGGAGTGCATAGAATCCGTTTGTTAATGGAGGGCTTGGAAATGGCACACGCAGTGTAATATTTGATGTACTTGCAAAAATCTTGTCGAAGGTTCGACCAATACAAATTATTATGCAATACTACCACTGTCTTCTCTACACCAAATTGTCTCACTGTCTAGCTGTAATGAGCTTCCTAGATCAACTTTGCATGATCACTTGAAGGAACATAGAGGTGGATCATATGGAATAATAATACATCCTAGAGGTGAAATTTAGGAACTAGTTTTCCTACGCTCAACATCTAATAGGAAGTAGCAAAGTCAGAGTCATTATTGTATAATTTTGGCCATCCATATGTCTCTCATGTACACATGAGTTAATAAATGTGGTTAACACTGTCACCAATGGTTGAATGAGGAAATATGTGACATGGTTGGTGCTACCCTTCTTGTACTTTATATCCAAGTATAATTGTTTCATATACATGGACCACTTCTAATGGTGATCATTTTTTAACTTTCCTTGTGTCTGCATGAATTACAGAGGCCTATGATCAATGTGGATGACCATTTCCTTCCCCATAATGTAATTCTTTGATCCAGATTAGTTTCGGCACAAAATGAGAGTAGAGATATAATAAAGAAATGTACAAAGATATATCAGATATACAATAATATAACTGAGATGTATCAAATATATAACCATAAACACAGAGACAATAATACACAATTTGTATTATTGAGCGAAATGTACAAAACTATAGAAATACAGAGTGAAAGACTCACTAGAATGATGGCATCTTATATCAGAGAAGAGATGTGATGACTATGCTCATTCAAAAGAAGATGGTGATGTTTAGAATGAGGCTCTAGAGGAATTTTTAACATAAATAAAATCCAAAACCCTAACCCTAGAAGATGAAAATCCAATAGGTTTGTGGACCCCGTTTTGGGTAGTTTGGTGTATCAACTTCCTGGGGGCATAACTTTGGCATACGATCTCTATTTGGGGTGAACGATAGCTCATTTGAAAGGTATTGAAAAGGATCTTCATTTAAAAATATCAATCATTCTTTTGAATATCATTTAGGCTCCCGATCATGAAAAAACATTGTTTAGGCCCTCAAAATGGCCCCAAAAGTTTAGGACTCGAAAAACTGCTAAAAATAGTAAATTGCAAAAAAAATGTTTTGAGCCAGCTAGAATAGGTGGGTGGCCACCAATATTCACCTAGAGAAATCCTCCCTCATTATATATAAATGGTATCCATTGCATTGATTTCTCGGGGGAGAAGGGGGAGTGTTTGTTGAATGTGAACCTTGGTGAGTTTTTTGCCTTGCTGGAGAAGTTGCACTTCTTGACTTGTGGAAGATTTTCGAGAAAATAATGTTGGAAGAGTTGGACCTTTTTAACCAGTCTGGCTACATGAGATGATTTTGTGAAGAAGAAATATTTTCCATTTGATTCAATGTTTTCAACCTCCTTCTACTGGATAGAAGGTGCTTGGATTGAGGCTACAGTGGTTTCAAAGTACTTTTGTTCACCTTTTGAAAAAATTGTGAAGAGGTTGAATGTTTTAGTATGAGATATTACTTTGTGGAACTATTTAGGTGGGACAGTAGTCATAAATAACTTTGGTATCATGTAGATATGATGCCCTAGAGAAAAAATGACACTACAGGATCAAGACTCATAAATAGCATGGCACTTCCACATATATGGTTGGCCCAAAAGGAAATCATAGACATCTAGTGAGGAAACATCAAATTGTGCCTCATCCTTGAAAGGAATGATGTCTTATGACAAGTGACACTATTGGCTAACACATATATCTCATCCCTAGTGAAGCCACCCGATGTTGTATGGTTGCGGGTGTGGTGTTGTCAACAACACCAATTGTTTGATGACCTCTTCTAAGATGAGGTTATTTTGACTTTTGTTATCAATAATAAAATGTTGTGGTGTCCACTTCACCCACATATATGAATTAAAAAGTCACTCTCCCTCTTCAGGATCTATTGGTTCTTCTAGTTGAATTGTTTCAGTCATGACAATAGCAGTGGGGTCGGCGTCGATGATTTGTCTTCTCCCATTATTTTCTAAATAAGATTCTGAAACAAAGTTTGAATCCTATTATTTGATATTTGCCACAAATGATTGTTTTGAGTGACATTCATTAGTGTTTTTCCATGGGATTTTGTGTAAATCACACCACTTTTCATTGTCATTTTTTTTTCTTTCCATTACCCTTATTTTCCTATGTCTTGGACTAGTTTTATGGAGGTTGGTTGTTAGGGATGTCTTTACCATACTTTGGTTATTGTGGATTTTCAAACCCAAAATCCAGTTTGTTTTGGTGCCTAAATTTCTTCTCAATTTTGACAACATATCAATAGGTATCATTCAGTGATGAGATGTCCATAAAATCCATTTCGGTTTGGATGTACCTATGCAAATCCCCGCGGTATTTCAAAATGAGATGTTGCACGAAGTATTTGATACCTAGATTGTTGTGCAAAGTATGGAAATAATTTGTGAACTCCAACACTTATTTTACCCTCTCTTTCCGCAGTGTGGTCCATTTCATGTACTAGTCGTCATAGTTACCAATAGGTTAATATTCTTCCTTGACTGCATCCACAAAAAAATCCCAAGTGGGATCGACCCCATATATTTAAAAATCCTCGATGGAAATTTTCTCCCAGTAAGTTTCCCACCAAGGTTTGACATGGGGGAGAGCCTTAAGGATTGCAAAGGTGATATTTTTCCTGTCGGAAAAAAATGTGAACAAAAAAAAAAACCTTCTAGCAGATTTAACCATTTTTCTACGGCATCTGCATCTATCTAACCTTCAAATTGAGGAATATCAAAATTAAATAGTACCTTGAAAGGAGAGGTGGCTCGAAAGTGTCCACTTGATGAATACATGGATGTTGTTATCAACATGCATTGAAGGATGTGGGAAAAATTCTCCATCATTTCGTCCCTCTGTCGCATGAGAGATTTCTCAAGCAACAGATTAATAGAATCTTCTCCACTACCATATTTATTTTCTTTCTCCATTGAGTGTTTCTTGGGCATAAAAGAGCGATTTTCCTCAAGAGAGACAAGATAGAGACCAAACTTTCTATACTCGGACCTTGTTGGGGACATGCACTGAAAAACGATGAAGAACAACCTGCTCTGATACCACAGATCCAGATTATTTTTGGCACAAAATGAGAGTGAATATATAATAAATAAATGTGTGTATATATATATCAGATATCCAATAATATAATAGAGATGTATTAGAGATATAACCATAAACACATAGATACATTAATACACAATTTATGTTAATGAGTGAAATGTACAAAACTGTAGAAATACAAAGTGAAATAATCACAAGAATGGTGGCAGCTTATCTCTGATGTAGTGGCCGAATAGATTTAACATCAATTAATTCTACTAAAAAAACAGTAAAATTCAATAATTCCTTTTATGTTTACACATACGCATTTTAAATTTAACAACGAATATTAAAATTTTATAACAAAATAAAAACAAATACATAATTTCAAATACCTGGGTCTGATGCTAACCCTCCATTTGTCCGCTTGTCCTATTGACCTTTGCTGAACTGTGTAAACACTGCCCAAACCTTGTTCCACCCTTCCAACTAGGACAACTTCCTAGCTCCAGGATATCATATGGATATTCTGGCCCCCGTGCCCAAAATCTCCAGCAAACCAGTGCCTGTACTGATCCAATCTGACTATGGAACTCAACTCTCCTCTGTGCAATCCAAGAGAGAACTCCCCCCCCAAGATTCCCATAGAATAATGATCCCCTTTCCTCCGTAACCTCCTCCGCTCATATGCCTCCTTCACCGCCCTTTCCCCCCATTTACTTCCTTACCTACGCATAGTTATTGCCCCTTATCCTTTCATTTATTATTTTATCCTTTCGTAATTAATATCTTATCCCTTTCCATGTACGTAACCTTTCTAATTTAAACAATATAACTTATTGATCTTTTAAATTTAATACTCATGTTATTAAATGCAATAGGTAGTTAATTAATTAATTAATTAATCAAAATTATAACCTTTAATTAATTAATAAATACTTAATTAATATCATTAGATCAATCTTTGTTTAGTTATTAACATGGTAGGCAAAATTAATTACCTAATAAATCTTTTACTTAATAATCCCTAAGTATATATTCTACTAGGGTTGTTACATACACCCACCCTTCAGGAAACTTCGTCCTGAAGTTAAGGTAACTTATGGTACAAGGGAAAAAAAAAAACATGGTTCACACATTCATAACATTTAACCGACATTATCAGTAAGTAAGTCAAGAAAACTCATACATACTAGTGTATATGTACAAGAAATGCATGTGTAGATAGTACATACAAATCTTGTGCATGTACTAATAATCAAAATTGTCATCCTTTAGTAATTTATGTATGCATCCAATCCAGTCAGCAAGACTAGTCTTTTATAAAAGACAACAAACCAATCAATTGTTTGAGAAATCCTTTAATTA
>ML778092.1:148033-173264 GCA_009831015.1 Picea engelmannii | reverse complement strand
GGTTTCTCTATTTTATGAATAAAGAAGAATTGAGATGTTTTGGCTTGTCTATCTTATTGCATATGGTTGAGGTATGTTCCATGGTTATCTCTTTCTATTATTTGTTTCATACACACATATAAACACATCTAAAAGGTAGATCAACAAAGTGTTTGACGAAATACCTCACTTAGAAAAAGTTTTAAAAAGACACCAAAACAGTGATGATCCTTGCATAATGGCTTGGGATCATTACAATATCTCTTATCTTAGGGTTCAATCCATAGATGAAGTGCTCTGCCTATCGTTGGTCATTGTCCATATACGAAACATATTTGACCAGTTCCATAAATCTGATCTCATATTATTCTACAGTTCTGTTTCCCTGTACTAAGGCATGAAATACCTCTACCTGTAGTTCCTCATAGTAAGCTGGTAGATATTTCCTTCAAAACCTCTCCTCGAAAAGTTCCCAAGATATTGTGTCTGGAGTAAGGTGCAGTTGTCTTTCCAGGTTTCCCCACCAGTTCAAGGCGTTGTGTCTTAACTAAAAAAATGTGATCTTTTCCTTTGAGTTGTACGCATAGTCCCTTAAGGAAAAACACCTTGTCATGCCTTCCAACCATGCTTCTGCGCGTTCACTGGCGCGACCCCCGGCAAACTCTGAAAGTTTGATATTCTGCAATTCTCGCGTGATGTCTTCGGGTGGAGGTCCTCCCCCTGCATCCCTTGACACTTCTGGATTACCCGTTCTAGATAGTGGGGGTTCCACTTCAGTCCCTGTCGGTTGTCGCCCCTTTAAAGTCTCATTAATGGCTTCCAACGAGCGCAGTATGAGGGCTAGTTTAGGTGATGGTGGTGGTGGTGCTGGCGGTGTTGGCGATGCTTGCGATGATGCTCCCCTGCCTCGAATCCCTCGAGTCTTGACCATCCTGTATGCTTTAACCTTCATCAACCAAAGTTGTCAGGGTGAGTTCCAGGATGTTTCAAATTGGTGCTACTCAAACTAGAAACGGGGTTAGGCATAAGTTTTCTTTACTTGTCTATAAACAAACATTACTCCTTTAGGGGATTGGCTAGGTTAGGGTTAGGATTAAGGGTCTAATCTTGATTTCTTCGCCCCTATGAGAAAAAGAAAAAAAACTATTGGTTCTCTTTCCCTGTAGCTATGTTGTCCTTGCGCCATACTCGCCACTTCCTATGCTTACTCTCCTAGTGCATATGTCGCCTCCTTCTCGCTTGCCCTAGTCTAATCCCTTTTAACTTTTTTCTTATAACTAAATATCCTCTGATGCTTGAATCAGAAGCTTTTCCTTGGCACGTAGTGTTGGCGTTGTTGATTGCTACATTGAGATTTAGCATTGACTTTGACTGGTGGAATGGAGTGGAGGGACTTGGCGCTTGGCTCGACAAATTGGGTGTACAGTCTCGTGAACCTGACGCTTGGAAAATCAGAGTTTATACTTGGGATACAAGGATCAATGACACCAAATAAGCCTTTACCTTGATTTGCGGTGCATTCACTAATTATGATTCAACTCAGTTAGCTGGCTCCGGATCAATAGGTTATGTAATAAGCCAGTTAGTCTTAATCTTCCTACTGCATCTTCCTAATAATAATACAACTCTAATCCCTACAGTGTTACCATTAATCTAAATAAGTATTAGAATTTGTTTGTAAATACCTATGAGGGCGCGTTGGTGTTGGTTCTCTTCTTAAGGCGCTTCGCTTGGTGGGTGGTCGTAGGTTCAAAACCCATGGAGTCAATTCAATTTTTTTTTTATCATATTAAGCTTAGCATATATTATTAAATTTAAATAATTTAAATAATTATGAGTTTTAATTTAATTTAATATAAGGTAATTAATTTAATTTAAATAATTTAAATTTACGTAATAGTATTAATACTTTTAAGTAATTTATTAAAACTAAAAAAAAATTAACATAAATATATATATATATATATATATATATATATATATATATATAAATGATAATTTAATTATTCAAAAGGCGTATTAATACTTTTAAATCAATTATTGAAACTAAACATTAATATATATAAAAAATATCTATGGCATTTGCTAGCAGCCTTTAAGGTTGGTCTTCTGGCATGAGGCCCATGTGCCCGGCCTCGGCTCTCAGTACCAAAAACCTAAGCTCTTCCTTAACCCTAAGGCTCCTTCACTTCCGCCTCTTTCCTCTGCCACCTCTCGCCTCTTTCCTCCACTCTTGGCACTGGTGTTGGTCTGTTTGTTAGCGATCAAGACAGTCCTTCAAAGCCTCACAATTTAGTAATAAGATCCCGAGCCACTGCCAGGTAAGTATCCACTACCCATACTGCGGCTTGAATACAAAGATGAATAAGAACCACCGCCAATATCAACCCCACTGGACAAATAATCATTGGCATAGCTTGAATATGTTCCAGCAGCTTCACTGCCCAATCTTCCCTGCTCATAGAAGCAACAACCCTTAGTGCAGGTCCAATTCCCATCAATAAAGACCAGAACTTTCTGACAATGGTTTCATCTTTCCTGTGTGATTCCTGTGCCTTCTTGGCCTTGGCTTTCACTGTACTTAGCCCCTCTATAGCCTAGTCTCATTCTTCCGGTGATGCTTCTTTATTTTTATATTTTAAAGTCTTCTCTCCATTGTGATCTTTCCGACTATCATAGTAGGTTGACTCGCTGTTGCAGTGGATGAAGAATTTGTGGACTGAGATATCCATCTTATCTCCACATATAATCCTAATTGTGGCCTACCATATCTTGCAATATCAAGTGTAATGACATCCTCAAACAGTGCTCTTTCTGAGAATTTCAACAATTCTCTTGTGGGCAACATAGAGAAGCTTTTATCATGTTGAGACCAATGATCGCATGATTCTTCTGTTGTTTCATCTGTACGAGCTAAACACCAGAAATAGTTATAGGAATCAACTAGCCATGGACGAGTGTGCATGCAGGTGATGCAGATCCTTTTCAAGACTTTTGTGTCACTGATAAGATGAGTAAAGGTATGTAATATGTAGTGATGTGTTTGCTAATTAGGGTTTCATGTGTTGGGTATGCGATGTGAATAATATATCTCATCTATATATATTTGAATACTGCAGTTAATGTGAACAGGTTCCCGTGTAAGGATTCCAGCATGGTTACAACAGAGGAATTCATGTTCAAAGGTCTAAATATTGCAGGGGATACCAGTAAAATGTTGGGATCCAACGCAACTGATACCATGTGTAGTGTTTGCCTGAGTCAATTCTGAGCTTAAATGAACTAGGTTACGATTAAATCAGAGAAAAAAAAAAAAAAAAACACCTGGGATATGCATTGTTGGGTTCAATATAGCTTATCTGGGTCATTGGGAAGAGCTCTTGGGCAGGCCCCTATAGGCTTCATAGGGTTCAATGGCTTTCGTTATAGTCTATAGTGTAGAGGACCTGAAAGTGGGTCATCACTGGAGAATTTTGAATGCTTGCAAAGCTTTCTGGACAAGCTCATGTGGAAAATTTTGACACGCAGATGTTGTGCAGGGAAATACATCCTTTATGGGTATGCTCAGTGCTTTTATATTAGGAAACCCAAATGCATTTTAGTATGTCTTGGAATTGAATTGAGAAGAACACGACACTATTTCTTCTGTTAGTATTTGTTTATGGATCATCATTTAGGAAATAGTCAATCGCATAGTCGTACATAATGGATTCCTAATACAGATTTTGTAGAAAACAAAGTCCTGGCATCGAGGAAAAGAAGTAGTAGAAATATAGTGCAGAGGGGGTCCTATAAGGGATTTCATTTTTGATCCATGGAATCATCTCTTAGTCCTTCCAAGAGCTTCAAATAGTTATATTGTAACTCTAAAATATACCCACAAGTTTGTAGTGTAAGTATATTTTTCTTGTCTTCCCTCGTTGTCTTTTTCTTCTACTTCATGTACATCAACATCAAGGCCATACCTGCAGGCCTTAGGATTCGTAAAGAGGAAGGGAAACACAATATTTTTGTAGAAAATTCTTCTGTTGTGGAAGAGGTCTCTGGTATTACGAGCTTCTTAGATCTTCCTAGGCTTGAGTATTCATAGATTTTTAATCAATGTGACTTGTATGTTGGATCATGGGTCTGGGATGAATCATATCCCCTTAACCAATCCCCCAATTTTCCTTTCATTGATCCCAAGTTTCGATGCCAAGAGAATGGGCAACCAGATAAATTTTACATGAAATGGTAGTGGCAACCTTTGGGCTGCAATCTTCCCAGGTCAGTAGATCCCTGCCCAAAATTTTTTGGTGAATGTTAGTATTATTTTGGAGAAAGAGATGGCTTGAGTTTGATCTATAATTTCAATTAGTTTGAACCTACATTTCAAATTAAAGTAAGAACATGGATGCCTAATAAGAATATAGTTACATTTGAGCCCTAAGCTTGTAACAACCCTAGTTTCTTTGTTGATACTTTGGTAAATTTGTTTTTACATTTTCAATTCGTATTGTTTATTTATATTTAGATTTGTTTATCTATTATCAAAATAATAGTGCGTTTGGTTTGTAGGTTAGGTGGGACTAGAGATAGAGCTTGGAGCTGGGAACTTGGCCCATAGGCCCATATTTCAAACTAAGATGCTTTGATACCATTTGTAGTGGCCGAATAGATTTAACATCAATTAATTCTACTAACAAAACAGTAAAATTCAATAATTCCTTTTATGTTTACATATATGCATTTTAAATTTAACAACGAATATTAAAATTTTATAACAGAATAAAAACAAATACATAATTTTAAATACCTGGGTCTAAAGCTAACCCTCCGTTTGTCCTCTTGTCCTGTTGACCTTTGTTGAACTGTGTAAACACTACCAAAACCTTGTTCCACCCTGCCAACTAGGACAACTTCCTAGCTCCAAGATATCATATGGATATCCTGGCCCCCGTTCCCAAAACCTCCAACAAACCGGTGCCTGTACTGATCCAATCCGACTATGGAACTCAACTCTCCTCTGTGCAATCCAAGAGAGAACTCCCCCCCAAAAATTCCTGTAGAATAATGATTCCCTTTCCTCCGTAACCTCCTCCACTCATATGACTCCTTCACCGCCCTTCCCCCCCATTTACTTCCTTACCTATGCATAGTTATTGCCCCTTATCCTTTCATTTATTATTTTATCCTTTCGTAATTAATATCTTATCCCTTTTCGTGTATGTAACCTTTTTAATTTAAACAATATAACTTATTAATCTTTTAAATTTAATACTCATGTTATTAAATGTAATAGGTAGTTAATTAATTAATTAATTAATCAAAATTATAACCTTTAATTAATTAATAAATACTTAATTAATATCATTAGATCATTCTTTGTTTAGTTATTAACATGGTAGGGAAAATTAATTACTTAATAAATCTTTTACTTAATAATCCCTAAGTATATTTTCTACTAGGGTTGTTACATCTGAGAAGAGATGTGACGACTATGCTCATTCATAAGAAGATGGTGATGTTTACAATGAGGCTCTAGAGTCCTTTTTAACATAAATAAAATCCAAAACCCTATCCCCGAAAGATGAAAATCCAACAGGTTTGTGGACCCCGTTTTAAGGAGTAATGTGGTAGAGTGCATAGAGATATGTTGGGGCATATCTGAAAATGTTTTATTGATTTAAATGGTATGATAGACACATTTTTATTTTACATGAAGGCTAACATATTTGTGATGTATGTCATGTGTAGAAAGAAATTGGAATAGATGGGAAAGACAATTACCAGTGATGGAAAACCTCAAATAGAGGATGAATATGAGAAGTTTCTTTTTGAAATTTGTTTAAAGGAATTTAAAAGTATCCATAAAGAAGAATTGATAATGTAATGCCCCCGGCCACCCAGGCTGGGCCATGATACTCATAGAAATAACAATTATCATATGCACATAAATATAAGCATAAACAAACAACATATTATATTCATACATAGATTAATGTAGAAATAACAATAAAATCATACATGCAGTACTCGCATACAAAACCCATAATATAACAACATATATAGGAAATATCCATCAATTATAACACATGTACATATACACAACATGTAATTGAGCATAAAAGTGGTACTTATATTTTAATAGGAGACCACCAGCTGCGTGTAGACCTTCCACGAACCTCCCAACCATAGACCATGCTTCTCATCATGCTCAGCAGCGGGTCACCCCCGAGTTGAGAATTCTAGGCTTGGGAAGGACAACCAGGAAGTTGCACAAAACAATAGGAAGGGTCTTTTATCCCAGGAGCCACATATGCCCACAACCCACAGACCCTCATTCCCCACATGCCTGATCCACCCTAGGAGGGTACACCTTTATTAATATAAGTCCATCAGCTACTACACCTCCCTTACCTTGGGCTTCAACAATAGGTTGGACCGAAAGTCTCAGAGTATTGTAGCTTCTACGGGATTCCCTTCCAGGAGAACTCACTTCCCAACAAACTCTCTCACCTAGGAGAGCTGCTCACAAGCTTGACAACCTGCTTCTTCAATTCATCTCCCAAGACATAAAAACGAAACATTCAACTGAAAAACGAGTGATGACAACAACAAAAAACTGGTATGGACACCGAAAGTGGAAAGAACCAAACGCTAAGAAATAACACGGCTCAGAAGAATACAATTATCTCGGGCTTCATAGGAGACACATAGGTTAACTCAAGTATGACTGCAGGATTCCAAAGGTGTGTACTAGATACAAATGCGATGATGATCAAGAATTGGTTCATTGCGTGAGTCCCTGGTCAATCGGGAAGGGTGACAGACTTCCAGAGAGTCATAAGGGTCGTTAGGAAACTCCAAGATAGTCCAGACATAAGGATGGGAAGAAACTCCAGAATGGGAAGTGAATCTCCAATGAGATGACTTTCCCCAGCTATAAATTGCATGCACCTAGGTTGACACATGTCTTCCTGAAGCCACATGAGTTCCACTTAGCACTCATTCCTCTTTTTCCATTAGGACAACACGACTTATGTCAACTGTAACCTTTGGTAAATAATAATAAAATATTATTCCCTTAGAGGTAACCCCTCTATCCTAGCCCCTAGGCCTAGACACTTATCCCCCTCCCTTACCCTACCTAGTGGAGCTTAGTCCCCCATATATATTTCTTTGTGGAGGGTCTACACGTAGCGATGTATAATGTTTATTAATGATTTTCATAATTACATATACAAAACAGACTCTTGGCCTTAGCATCCTAGGCTATTTGGCCTAATCATCACATAAGCCTCCTAGCATATTATAACTCATCTCACCAGCCTAACAAACATGTTTACAATTCATAATTACCACTGGGGATCTACTGGGGGATATTACAATCCTCTTCCATTATTTTTGCATTGTCCTCAGTGCAACTTGTTTATACATAGATAATTCAAAATTCTTCAAAAAAATCCAAGCTTTATCTATTTGAAGCCTATTATCCACATGGTGCTCTACTTTCAAGCATAGATTATGGTGTTCATATTGCATCTGAAATTCAATTTCTCTATTCCATAGATTTTCTTCAGGAAAGCATTCAACTCATTGTTCCTTATTACATGCTTCAATTAAACCTTATTGAAAGCACTGACTAGCTGTAGATCCACAACATTCCACCTAGCCTTATTCCCACTATTGATAAATTCTTAGCAGTGCTATGGCTCCACAGACATAAACACTCTGCTCCTACACCTATTCATTTGGAAGAAACATTATAACATATATGCAATACATATATGTATATACATGGAATTCTATCAACATTATAACCTATATACAAGATACACAACATACAATGAATAGAGAATTGATACTAATCTTTTAATTAAGAAGACCTTCCACCCCTGAGAAGGGATATGACTCCATCGGGGCAATGGCTTCCCAAGATAGATACAACCCACAATCCATATCGACATGGTCTAGTCCAAGGTACCAAGCCCCAGAAACACTCCAACCAATGATATCGCATTCCCCACATGCCTTCTCCACCCCAGGAGTGTACACCTTCTTTGTCACATAATCCATCGACAACTACACCTACCTTTCCTTGGGCTTCAAGAATAGGTCGGACAGGAAGTCTCAGAGCACCGTGGCTCTAGGAGTTCCATCTACCCTCAGATATTTCCAATTAGCATATTCCTTGAGCTACTCTTTGTATTCAACATTATAGCTTTAATCAACATCATCTCATTTTCATAACCCACATGAAGTTATCATGAGAGAACAAAAAAGAATTCATTTAGGAACTCAAACTTAGTTCAAAAGGGAATTCAACTTCCCTCCCAAAACATGAAATTCTATTTCATAATTCTTCTTGGTTGTTTCCATATTATTAATGCAACCTTCCTTGCAGTTTTCCACAGGAACCAACTACATACCATTTTTCCTGCAATCCTTCATCTTGCATACATCCAACAAATTGTCAGTATTTCTTGTAAATCATAATTCAATTGCAATATGTACAAAACCTTATGTAGTGATCTTAGAATTTCTTGCACCTAGCAATTCAATCACAATTACCAAACAATTTAATAAAAGAATGTCTTGTCATTCTATGCATATGCATGTTCACAATAATATCTGTAAGTTCATTACTTCTTTTTCTGAAAAAGACAATTTCCTGTAGTCAATGCTCATGTGACTACTTGACTTGCAACTTTCCTGTTGCAATGTCTGACACCTCCTTGAAATGTCCTCAACTTCATGAGTTCACAACATTTTAGTCGTTAGTGACAATTATTTCCATGCAATAATATATATGCATGTACTTACAAAACACATTCAACCATTGCATTTAGTACACAATTCTATCACTTACTATGCACGAGTGCAATTCTCAATGCATACTTATTCAGTGCACCTTGCATTTAATTACATAATGAACTTTGTATCAGTCATGTATCTCAGCATCCATAAGTTGGAATTATGGCCAATGTGTTGACACATTCTCCACACACTTCCTATTTTCTTCCCAATTAATTAGATGCCTTCCTTTTCGTCCCGAACACTACAACAAGCATATAATTCTGTTTTGTTCATTAGTGTTAGCAAAAAGTTTGCAGCCAAAGTTTTATTTAAAGGTAGGAAGATTTTAGTACCTGTGTGAATCATAACCTTTCCATATCCATACTTTTCCATATCCAACCATGTTTTGGTCTCATACATGACTAGCTTTACTGACATGCATTCCTATAACAAGTTCTTATCTTTTAATTCTTTGGTTATTACCCCATAACCAAATTAACATGACATTATACTATGTCAGTGTGTGCATTCAGAAGCTAAAAATATTTGAACTGATACAGGCCTCCATCATTTACTACATCCAGTGGTATGCATTCAATAATATAATCATGTGATTTTATAAAATAACTTTGGCTGAGGAAATTCTTACCTAAATTCCCTTCAACAATTATTCAAAAAGAGTAATAAAAACTCATACCTTCATGACTTCCATTAATAAATTTTATGTTACCTGTATGGATGATGGAAGTAGAATATTTCATTCTTCTTTTATCAAACCTAACCAACCTTCAAGTTTTTGTTGTTGCCTTCTATATGTAGCAACATCACCAACAACACTTGCAACATGAAATAATTCTTGTTTCTTCTTATTGTTGTTCAACCAACCCTAATTCAACTGTTGCAGTGCTACCACAATTTCAACAATTTATTTCCCATGTGCAACTTTTCCTTGTTGATCCCAGAAGTCTTCAATTCTTCCCGGATTCCTGAATCTTCTTGTTCTCTCATTGTAGTCATTGTACATGACTATTTTTGTCCTGAGCACTTTCTATCCAAATCACTCTTGGTTGCCTTTTCATTTCCAACCAATTACTAATGCTGACATTAACCTTCAACTATTATTTGTTTTCTATATCCATCTATCCCAACTAGCTTCAAACTTGACTTACCTATCAAATCTCTAGAATATTGTAAGGATGCACATATGCCCCTTTTTCCAGTTGCATAGAATCAAATGAAAGTCCTTCTATTACCTTACAATCATAGATTCAGGTGATACCTCCAACCTTTTGGGTTGTCACTCATGGCTCTATGTTACTCAAGATGGATTCTTTTCAAGCACCATCTCCTCTACATTCAAAACCATGCATAGAACCATTTTCTTCTTCCTAGTTCCTTATTGATTTCCCTTTGGAGGTCACTTCACTTTTAAATTATTCTTGACTTTATATCTCCATGCTCTTATGGAAATACCTTCACACCTTTGGAGTGCATCAAAAATCCTCTACTATTATAGCTTTCCTTCTTGGAGTGTTGACATGCATTCCTATAAGATTTATATCTATCTCATGATTTCTTCTTCCATTATATTAGGATGTTCATGGACTTGAATCTATCCAAGAGTTTTTTTTTTCCTTGTCTACCTTGCATACTTGCCACCACATATTATGTTGATATTAATTTTTAGCATTCCTCTATTACTTGGATCCCTCTGATCCAATTCCTTCATGGACCAATTATATTTCCAGTCATGTTCTCTGAGTAACCTTGGATAGTTAACTAAAACTTCTTTCTTGAAGAAATTTGATTTATCCTTCTGACATGCATATTCAAATTCTGTCATACCATATTCGATGAACTTCATGCCATGCTTCCACCACACATTCTGATAGTAATAATGGAGGTGCTATCTCCAATCGTTTTTTATCCTTGGATCATATGTTGGGTTCGATAAGTAGCATGGAAACTCCAAATGGAATTCTTGTTTGGGGAAGATAGTCTAGGTGACAATATTTGCACATCAAATGTGAATGCTAGGTGGAGAAAGCCATCTGCGATACATGATAATGCATGAACCATAAGTTCATATGGTGATGCAAAGCATGGGAATAAGGAAGGATTTATGGAATATGATAGAGGTTGGAGATAATATGTGACATCTCCAAACGTCCCCAACCACCAACCCATACCGAGTAGAGCTACCTAATGACTGAATCCTTTAAATCTCTGCTATGATGCCAATGACTTTTGAAAAATATCATATGCAGAATAAATAATTTTTCCCTGTCCTTCGTCCTTATTTCTTCTATCTGAAGACATCTCTATCAATTTTTCTATTTTAATGTAACCATTTGTTATAACCCTAATTTGCACCATACATGCTTACCTGACATCAGGCCATCTCAGATCCCTTCTTTTCCAAAGCACTACTAAATAGCTATTTAAAAAACCTCTTTTATAAGGTCCCACATGCCCTACTCCATTATTGCACACGTGTACACTCTAGATGACCTAAAACAACCCGCGTGGACCAACAAAAGCACAAAAAAAGGAAAGTTGTTGACGAAACACACAACTTTGGGTGAGTTAACTGAAACTCTCAGCTATGCATGGTTGAGGGTTCATCCAAATACCTAGCTTCTTCTAGCCTATAAAATAAGGGTTAGGGGTCCCATTTAGAAGAGGAGAATAAGAGTAAAGAAACTCTTCCCAATTGCATATTCCCATTGTCCCAACCCTTTAGCCATCCTTGTGCAAAGAGAGATACAAAGCAAAGAAGTTGGGGAACATTTGAAGAGGATCCCAGAATCAAGATTCACGGAGCAGTGGCCGGTCTCGACATTGTAAGTTGATTCATTAAAGTTAATAATAAAGAAATACTTTTCCCATCCCACTATGTGAGTTCTTCATAGTTCAGTAAATATATGTTTGAATCTCTAACCCATTAGTCTGTAGGTAAAATTCATGTGTAGTTTGTTGCTTGTTTTGTATGTAGGTCAGCCTTGGGAGGAGAGTTGCTAACAAGTGATCAAGCATGAAGAAGGATCGACATCGACCATCCAGAACAAGGTATGTTGGTCTAACCATGTATTTGCTGAAAAGAAATCGGGATTAGGTCTGGGGACGAAGGTAGAAAGTAGGTTTCTTTTGGTCATATCTGCATGCATAATATAACCCTATTTTCTAGTTCATAGGGGGATTTCCCACCACAACAGAATTGGCGACCATACTGGGGAAGTCTCTAGGGTTCCTGGGAATATTTTTGGGTATTTTTAAAAGACTGGTTTTCTTTCCTCTTTTTTGAAGTTTCTAGAAAGTTTGAGCTAGCAGAGAGTCTGTTTTTCCATACCAACTATCTCTGTTATTTGCTTGACTGTGTTTTTTCGAGACCCACAGAGGTACATGCGGCCTACATAAGGTCTGTACACTTGTACCTACGCCCTACTTTCTTACAGCCCACATGTAAATGCTAGCTGAAGAAGTAGCAGTAGCGTGTATATTCCAAAAAAAAATTGAGTCAGTCATCGTCTTCCCTGTCAAAATCGGTCATTCTTAGGGGTTTTCTAGAATTATTTCTAAGTCTTTGTTGTTTGCAGTCTCATATCAGATTATTTTTTTTTATGAATATTTTCCTTACATTGTTTTCTTTTTCTGTTAAAAAGAGTGTCTAAACCTTCAAGAGATCCTGGTTTTCAATATCAGTGGTCTCTTCCTGGTTTGGATTGTCTTTTTTTAGTTGTTTAAGAGTTTTAGAGATATACACGGCCTGTATAAGGCCAACATGCGTGTACACGCCCTCTGGATCTACACAGCTCGCGTGCACAAGCTTGTTGTTGGATTGTCAATAGTGTGCTTGTGCATGATAGTTTTTGTTGATGGTAAGGCAATCATCCTTTCCCTTGACAAGAGTTATACCCCTCAAGTTTTTGAATCTCTGTCCTAGCAGTCAGTAGCTTAGGGTTGATCTTATCCTTAGCTTGTTTTTTTCATTTAAAATTTATCAATAAAAAATTTCTTTAGGGTCAGGATTTGCAGAGCAGTGGCCGGTCTTGACATTGTAAGTTGATTCATTAAAGTTAATAATAAAGAAATGTTTTTCCCATCCCACTATATGAGTTATTCATAGTTTAGTAAATATATGTTTGAATCTCTAACCCATTAGTCTGTAGGTAAAATGCATGTGTAGTTTGTTGCTTGTTTTGTATGTAGGTCAACCTTGGGAGGAGAGATGCTAACAAGCAATCAAGCATGAATAAGGATCGACATCGACCATTTGGAACAAGGTATGTTGGTATAACAATGTATTTGTTGAAAATAAATGGGGATTAGGTCTGGGGATGAAGGTAGAAAGTAGGTTTCTTTTGGTCATATCTGCATGCATAATATAACCCTATTTTCTAGTCCATAGGGAGATTTCCCACCACAACACCATTACATATGGAATCCTTTTTCTGAGACCTTTCCAATCACAACTTCCTTTCTCAATTCTAATCCTTGAGTAGAAAGATATGATCCTTTAAAACTTGTGCTTCTTCTTTGATGCACTTCTTGTGAAACAATCTATTTTCTCTGAGCTAAGGACCCTTAGATTTTTGTTGGACCCTATCATAAAGTTCCCAAGTCTTCAGCACCTCTTTTGATGCAATTTCTAACTAGACGAAACCCATGACTTCCTTCCTAACCCATTTTCTCTTCTTTAACACAGTTTTTAGGTACTAGCCCTTTTTATCCATCCCTCAATTGCATGTTTCCATGAGCTATGACTCGGTGCTATCGGATACGTGCTTATTCAGGACTTCAGGCCTTCAAATTTTATAAGTCTAGCTTAAGAAGTTCCTAATTCCTTTCTCTCCGAGGTGATGATCTTCCAGAGTAACCTCCACTTGTTGTGTGTCCTTCAACAGATCGAAAAATGCCAATCATTCAAAACTTCGGGCTTCGAGGGATTTGTGGCCCACCCATTCCATTTTCCTCTAGAGTGTTCTTCCTACGATGTTAGTCTCCTATCGCCACACATCCATTGGCTCAGGGTTTTGATGTTCAAGAACTATCATGTCACATTAATTAATGCCTTTCAATTTGCGGGGGCACACATCGACGGTTTGGAGTAACTTGCCTTTTTCCCCACAATTCTTCTGATGTTGACACATAACCCCTTAGTGAAATCATGGTTTGGATTGCTGAACTGCCTTGGGGAATTAACTCCCATGCAACTTGGGTCCCCGCAATTCCTCCTAGTTGTTGATCTTGATGTATGGTGATCAACGTCAGTGTGGGCCCACTAACCATTCCCAAATGGAGTGCCACATGGTGGAATACTAGAGGATAATACGTGGCACACATCCCATGTGTCCACATCATTCCTGATGATATCATCATGCCACAACACTCTAGAATTTAGGGCTTCTTTACCCTCTAGGTCTACATAGTACACCTATCCACAATCCAGGCGGGGGCATGTGGTAGGTATAGGAGAGGCCTAAGTCACCTCTAGGTTATGTTAGCATGACTCAGTACTTCAGCTCTTTGGGGCTTCAAAGATTCAGGCTTCGGGAGTTCTTGCCTCAACACACACTAATTCTCCTGAATGCTAAAATCCTGAACAAGCCAATCTGCTGACATGGGTCCCTTTTGACAGACAATCCATATTACTCTAGACTTTGGAGCTTCGAGAGTACTCTGTCCTTCATTCAATGCCGTAACTTCCACCCTTGGCTTCATCTAATGGTTCTGGTCCAACTTCGGCCCAATCCAACGATCAATCTCTTCTCCTCAGATCTACGGTGTAGATCCACTTCGGGGACTTCAGGCTTCGGGAGTTTCAACCTCTCCAAACTCATTTTCTCCCAAAGTGATTTCACCTGAAGTTGATGATATGTTGGAGCATGTATCTCATAGATTAACAACTTCAATTCACTTTGTCTCTTCAGGCTTCGAGAGTTTCAACCTCTCCACACTCATTTTCTCCCAAAGTGATTTCACCCGAAGTTCATAGATTTCCACCACGTATCCTCTCTCTCAGATCGACGACAAAGACGGACTTCGTTACTCCACGTATTTACAAAGGAACTCACGGCTAACTCCCTCGAAACTTTTCCAGATACAATGGTCTGGGGTGACTTCGTTTCCTCCTAAATAAATCCTAGTCCTTAACTCATTGAACCTTGAGAGTTTCTCCCCCTTTGAATATTTCTTCCCACTATCTCTCCTGAGCTTCATTTATCAAACCCTTTTTTCCTTAGAGGGTTTCTTCAACACTTACTCGACTTTTAGATCTATGCACTCCTTGCAACAGATATCCTTGCACTCCTTCACAAGAAAACTCAAGCTATTTATCTCGATCTTCTTGAATCAAAGACTCTGTTGAAGCATTCCTTGCACCTAGGGACACTCTAAACCTTGAATTTTGTCCCTTTAGACAAAAATTGACTTTGAAATATTTGTCTTGTTAACCACTAACATGGCCCATCCATGCTCAGTGTCAAAACCATGGCTCTAATACCATTTTGTAATGTCCTCGACAACCAACCCATGCTGGGTAGCGCTACCTCAGGACTGAATCCTTTAAATCTTTGCTCTGATACCATTTCGTAATATCCCCAGCCACCAACAGGTTGAGAAACTCCACTACTCAGAAACTTCACTTAGCTTTGATACCATTTTGTAATTCCCCTAGCCACCTAGGCTGGACCATGTTACTCATAGAAACAACAATTATCATATGCACATAAATATAAACATAAACAAGCAACATATTATGTTCACACATAGATTAATGTGGAAATAACAATAAAAACATACATGCAGTACTCACAGGAAAAATCCATAATATAATAGCAATATCCATCAATTATTACACATGTACATATACACAACATGTAAATGAACATAAAGGTGGTACTTATATTTTAATAGGAGACCACCAACTACGTGGAAACCTTCCATGAACCTCCTAGCCATAGACCACACTGCTCATCACGCTCAGTAGTGTGTCACCCCTGAGTTGGGACTAAACTCCACCGAGCAAGGGAATTCTAGTCTTGGCAAGGACAACAAGGAAGTTGCACAAAAAAATAGGAAGGATCTTTTATCCCAGGAGACACTTACGCCCACAACCCACAGACCCTCATTCCCCACATGCCTACTCCACCCTAGGAGGGTACACCTTCACTAATACAAGCCCATAGACTACTACACTTCTGTTACCTTGGGCTTCAACAACATGCTGGACTAGAAGTCTCAAAGTACTGTAGCTTCTATGGGACTCCATTCTAGGATAATTCACTTCCCAACAAATTATCTCACCTGGGAGAGCTTCTCACAGTCCTGACAGCCTACTACTTCAATTTATCTCCTAAGCAATACAACAACAACATTCATCTAATACACGGGTGACGACAGCAACAAAAAATAGGTATGGACACTGAAAGTGGCAACAACCAAATGCTAAGACACAACATGCCTCAGAAGAATACAATTGAGTCCAGCATCACAGGAAACACACAGGTTAACTCAAGTATGATTGTAGGATTCCAAAAGTGCATACTAGATACAAAGTCGATGATTATGAAGAATTGGTTCAATGAGTGAATTGTTGGTCAATCAGGAAGGGTGACAGACTTCCAGAGAGTTGTAAGGTTCATCAGGAAACTCTAAACTGGTCTAGATGTAAGGGTGGGAAGAAATGCCATATGGGAAGAAAATCCCCAAAAAGCTGGCTTTCCCTAGCTATAAAAAGCATGCGCCCAGGTTGACACATGTCTTCCTGAAGACGCATGAGTTCCACTTAACACGCATTCCCCTTTTTCCCAGGAACTTAGGACAACATAGCTGATGTAAACCATAGCCTTTGGGAAATAATAATAAAATATTATTCCCTTAGAGGTAAGCCTTCTAGCTTATCCCCTAGGCCTGGACATTTAGCCCCCTCCCTTACCCTACCTAGTGGAGCTTAGTTCCCCATAACTATTTCTTCGTGGAGGGTCTACACGTAGAAATGTATAACTTTTATTAATTATTTTCATAATTACATATACAAAACAGACTCCCGGCCTTAGCATCTTAGACTCTCTGGCCTAATCATCACATAATCCTCCTAGCTTATTATAACTCGACTCACCATCCTAAAAAACATGTTTACAATTCATAATTACAACTGGGGCTCTACCGGGGGATATTACAGATAAGGTAATATCAGAGGGGGTGTTGGCAGCTAGAACATATGTAAAAGTGTTCATTCCAATGTGGCATAAGGTATGAAGGTATTTAGTAGAGTCCCCTATGAAGTATTTTATTATATAAATGGTATAAAAATAGTTGCGAGTGGTTTTTGTATGCCATTAATACCCAAGAAGGGTATGATTTGATATATAAGATAGCCTGAAAGATAGATGTATGAACCTCTAGCAATCAAGGATGATTTATAAAATTTCATGAATAAGTGATAGCCTGGCTGGACCAATACTTCAATGGTTCCCTCTGCTCAAATAATTTTTGTCACCCTTCTGGTGTCAATAAGACCGAGATATGGGTTTGTGGTATAAAAAATAGATCATTGGTCCAAGGCTTAGTTACTTTTTCATACGACCGAAGGTTGTAACCCTGGTCTTAGCCCACACTCAAATATTGACCATAGATCTTTCATCCCCTGTCATGATCAAAGTCCCAAATAGTCGTCTAATGAAAGGACGACCTGATGGTTGTGTTCCAATCAACCGTTGATATCAATGGTCCACACATATCAACATGGTGGCATGTTAGAAGCTTGTCCACCATGCATGTTAATCCTGGAATGACATGTCACCAAATCAACTGACAATCCAGATCTAAAGCATGTAACCTCCAGAAAATTAACAATCAACCAACTTCAATTTTCATTATGGATCTCCATCGTTGTATCTTATCTTTATCTTCTCTTAGCCTAGTCACTCTATAGTGCAGGTGTCTCTCTCTCTCTACACCATCTCTTACATTCAGACATAGTTTATCTCCCTTCTAATCCTATCTTATCAACCTTCTTACTGATAGGCATTCTGGGCAGTTTGGAATAGACTCCAGAATACTACCCGAGAATAACCACACAAAAAACCCTATTCTCCCAACCCATTACATATTTATACATACAATCTAGGGCTTAAAAACCTAATTTTTTCATCCTAAAAACCCTATTACAATGCATGGCTACTCCAAATAACTAGTTTTTCAGGTTGATTTCTTCTACTTTTTCATCTTCATGCTACTTTTGCACTCTAACTCCTATTCCTCCTTCCTTTGTATGTCCTTCCATCTTTAGTACGTTGGACTTTCATCCTTCATTTTCTCCCACTTTCTTCTCCTAATTTATTCTTCTCTTTGCTTTATTGTTCTCTCTTCTTTATTCCCTACTTTTATTACATTTACTGCAGACTATACCTTTTGATGCACCTCAATTTTTCACTCCCTAATATTTATTCTTCTCTTGTGCACCTCTGCTATGCACTTTTTCTATACTTAGGATTTTACCAACATTGTATCCCAAAAATACATGTCCAACAACTAGTACACACCTAAATTTACAATCTAAAAATAATTATTTGATTATGTTAAGAGCCTTGTACCTTACATTAATGCAAGGCCTTATAAATTCAACGATATAATGACTTTCATAATTCTAAAAAATTATAAAATTAATGCTATAAATTTTGAAAAAAAATCCCTACACAAGAACAATGTGTTCTCTACAATTCTACAATTTTTTTAAGGAAATTCCATCATTTAGGTACTCAACACCTGCACTCATAGGAACATATGCATTATGTTTAACATGAAAAATAACATACCATTTTTATAAAAACCTAAATTTCACATAGTCGTACTCAAATTATATAAACACAAATTATATATTCAGAAAGACAATTCAATTTCCTCTATTTCATATGTTTACATCATATTCAAATTCATTATGAAAGTACCTTAAATCATCCCCCGAAGTTATCGTATTTTTTTTCCATGTATTCATTGCAACTAATGAATCATGAGAGACCATCATTATCTTTCACCCACCCCTATCTAAGCTAGCTCCTAAGAAATTGTGGAGGAAAATTCTAACTCGTAAAACTAAAGAAAACAATATTATTTTCTTAAGGGAATGGAATTCCTACCTTAAAACGATTTCTAAATCCCCTGATGTCGTGGACACCATTCAAACCCTTTTTATATAGGAATGAGTTTTTCCTTTAGAAGACATAGAGTTTGGGGTTGAACAACTCATAAAAGGGAAAACTAAGGACATCAAAGGCTACCAAGCTGAAATTCTAACAATTGGAGGGTATGTCATCATCCCTCACATTCATGAGATTGTTTTTCTAGAAATCTAGTAGGGTATCCCTAAATCATGGAATCAAAGCCTCATTGTTCATTTTTTTTAAAACAGGAACAAAAAATAAACCTCTAATTATAGGATCATTATGATTAGCCCTCTCTTATTCAAGCTATATAAAATTATTTTGGAAAATAAGATCAACATATGGCTAGAAAGGAATAGAAAAAAGGATAAGTTCTAGGCTATATTTAGAAGCTATAATCCAACTATGGACCACCTTATTAAACTTAGTATCACTGTGAAGAAGTGTCTTAATAATAAAACCAATCTCCCATGTCGCTTTGTTGGAAAGAAAAGTGTTTGACAGTGCCTAAAAATAACCTTTGGAATAGGTTAGAAGAGTTCAAAGTTCCTTTTTAGTTGAAGGTTGTGGTGATAAGGTTGTATGCAAATGTTATTACTTAGTTTATAAACACTAAAGACTTGTTATATATATATATATATATATATATATATATATATATATATATATATATACATATATTGGATTAAAGTAATTTTTTCCCTAGTCCCCTACCTTTTTTTGCATATACAACAACAAGTTAGAGGGTTTTTTGGAAGAAGTAGGGTATGCTGACATGACCTTAGCTGGAATAGTCAACATACTTCTTCTTTATGTTGATGATATTTTTCTTATGGTGATTTTTCCTTATCATATCAATAGGAAACTAATAATTATCAAGGATTTGTACTCTAGTATGTGTATGACTGTTACGACTAACAAGAAAGATATTATGATAATCAAATCCAAAAGGATCACTTACAATAAATTCATATATGAAAACAACAACTTGGAGGAAGTGAAATCATAAAAATATCTTGAAATCAATCTACATCACAATCTTAACTAGAATTATAACATTTATAAAAGGATAAGTGGAGGGTGGAAATATTATTTTGTCATTAAGAACGATTGCAAATTAGCACACCTTTGGATATGGGATTAAAATAAAATCATCTTTGAGACTCTTGTGACTCATGTTATCTTATATGGTTGTGATGTTTAGGGATGCAACATCTCCAGATAATTGTGGAGAAAGGTCAAGCAAATATAGAATCATCTTACAACTTATCATCTTAAAATTAAATGCAATACACCCTGCCCTATTCTCCTCATATAAGTGATCCTTCTTGGATTGAGAGCATGGATATGACTAGGTAACTAATGTATGAGGACAAGATAAACAACATGGAATACTAGAGGCTTCCTAATATTTTCTCAAACTTTAATCAAAACCACCTACAACTGAAGCAAGGTAGGCATAAAGATGCCAGGTCTTGTCTAAATCATTGGGGTAAAATCATGAAGATGGGTAACACTTTTTCTTGTTTTATGACAAAAAAAACTGTATTTTCACAAGTTCTTCAACTTCCGGCATACAAAAATATTTTTTTTTATTTAGAATTTCACTTTACAGTAAAAACAAAACTTGTGAATAATATTGTTATATTTCTAATGACTATTTTTCAATTTTTTTTTATCAAGTTTTGATATGTCAATTTGACAATTGTTTAACAGTATGTTCCTTAAACATGAAAGGAATGATAATGAGTTATTGTTTTCCACAACAATGTATCTATTATTAAACTTATGTTTTTAAGAAATGAAATATACTGCAACAATCTACAGAGACTCTATTTTATTATGACTATAATTTTGAATCTAACAGATGAATATTATAATTTCTAGAATTTTTTTAAGTTGACCAAGATGAAAACGTTGCAGATTTTAAACACGTGTTTTTCTACACCTTGTATCTATATTAATTTTTACTTGAAGTAAAATCTAAAAATACCCTTTTGAAGAGAACAGTTTAAAAATTATGAATATAAATTTTCCATAATTTTCCGTTGTGTATTTTTAGAGATATGGATTTTTCATTTCACCGAATCATAATCTCACCTAAAAATATTATGTAGTGATTTTTTTATAAAATTAAATAAAATTAGATAAAAACAATGAAAATGAAAACAAATTATACCCAATGAAAGAAGATTCAATTTTAAAAATGTTGGTATCAATTTTGAAACTAAATTCTGAGTATTTGTAGGAGTCCGCTACCTCCAAAGATGAAGTAAGATGGAGAGAATTTGCAGTTTCCTGCAAACAGTCTCATTTTCAAGTTTTCGGCCGAAATATTCTTTCGGCCAAAACCTAGTTTTTAACGGAATCTGTTAAAAATAAATGTTTCGGCCGAAAATTGTTTCGGCCAAAATATGATTACCACAAGAAAATAATTCATCCAAAAAACATTGTACACGAATTTCGAGGGCACCGTTAAATTTAACGTGAAAAGTTTCGGCCGAAAAATATTTCGTCCAAAAGAAACATTTGTTCGGCCGAAAAATTGCCGCTAGAAATTTTGGAGACCTGATTGTCACGAAAGTGTTACCTAGATTCATGATTTTACCCATTGGGGAATCAAGGAAAAGGTCATTCTATGGAATATCGATAATATTTAAAATAATACTACATCTAAATTTAAGGAGAAATTGTGGTGTGATAAAAAATCAGAGGATAAGAGAAAATTAAGATATTGTAGGGAGGTGATTAAATCTAATCTAGAAGATCAATACTATCTCTTTATTTTAACTAAGTGTAAAGAAGAATATTAACATGGCTAAAATAAGAATGAACTTTCACAAGCTCCATAGTGAAACAAGACATTGGACAATTCCTAAAATGTTATGGGTGGAAAGTATTTGTAGTCTTTGTGACACTAAGAGGGTTGAAGATGAAAATCACTTTCTCTATCCTAATACACTAAACCTTTGAACTCATGAAAACTATGGTGCTTTAGGAATACTTTTCTTCAAGCTTTTTGAATACAAAAATATAATTCTAAAGAAAAACAAGTAATTTATTACATTTGTTTTTATTAATATCAAATAAACCAAACATGATCTCTATATATGTTAATAATAATAATCATCATCTAATAAAACATCCTGAGTGGGACCAATGGTTAAGAACATGTGTTTCATCCTAAGAGGTCACAAGTTCAAATCCAGAGGGGGGTAGGGTATGTATACCTCCGTAGACTTTACCAGTAAAATCGTTGGGCGGAGGAGGTCTCATACACCAATTTGATGTTCTTTGTGGTTTTGAAATTAATATTTCTCCATGGTTTGGAATGGGCATATTGTATTTCTAAGATTATATATCTAGGGTTTTGAACGGGAATAATACTTCTTTGTTTATTTATTTTTATTTTTTTAGGAGATATTTTATTTCTAAGATTATACATCTACGGTTTTGAACATGAATAATATTTGTAGTTTTTACCTTTTTTACCCAGAATAATCTCTGTAGTTTCTCTGGTGTCGTTTTCAGAAATTATTTTTGGCTTCTTCAAAGGGTTGAGCATTTGGATATCTAAAATGAGGCGAGTCACTTTTTACTTTGATTCAATTTTAATTTTACATAACAATATTTAAATATATTTTATTTATTTATTTATTTTAATTTTCAAAAGTAAAAGCTTATTTGAGAGATAAAGTCAATCCATAATAATAATTGTTACTTCTTTTTTCTCCTCTTTTCAATATGAGCACTCCACCACCTATTCCAAAAGCTCAGCCTAACAAGGGGAGCCCCCCCAAAATCACCCTAGAGATCATTTACGATTATATGGAATCAATAGAAAAAAAAAGATAAGAGAGAGATGCCAAAATCCAAATAGAGTTAGAAACATTAGAAAAAAGGAGTGAAGAAAGAGACATAAAACTAAAAAATAGAGCTAGAAGCAATGATTGATAAAAAAAATTAAAGATACCATTCAAACTCAAATAGAGGATATATTCTTAGGGTTCAAGAGTGAATTGCAAACAATGAAGGATAGAATTCAAGAAATGGAAAAACATAAACAATCAACCCAAGAAGGAGGGGTTGAAGAAAATCACAACTTGAGAGATAGGATTAAAGAGCTAGAAGAAAAACTAACCAACAATTTGACCCTCAGTAATATGGAAAACAAATTGGATATCAAAGCCATTAAAGAGGAAATGAATAAGCTAATCGAATTGGACCATGAGCATAACAAAAGAGCCTTGAACCTCATAATTTTTGGTATAAAAGAACAAAAAGAGGAGTATACACTAGCAATAGTAAAAGAAGAATTAAAAAATAAATCTCAAATTGATACAACTTACCTCATAGAAACAAAGAGGCTAGGAAAAATAATTGATCACAAATATAGGTTGATCGATGTAAAAGTAAGTTGTAATGACCATAAATATATCATACTTAGTAAATCTCCGAGCTTAAAAGGGTCAGGAATATTTATAGCTTAAAAGGGTCAGGAATATTTATAAATGAAGACCTCATTCCCGAAGACCAAGCTAAATTAAGAAAGTTCAAAAGGTAAAAGAATCCATGAAAGAAGGAAAATGGGCAATAATTAGAAATAAAAAATCTATTGTTAGGGATAGAGACCAAAAGGATAATAATAAATAGGAATTTGGGACACTTGGGATCCTTTTTTTGAATTGTCGTGGCTTTCCATGGCACAAAGGTCCTATGATAAGTTGGATACCGAGTGATATTGATATTATCTGTCTAGATAAAACTTGGGAGCATGAGGATTCTAAGGTCCCTAACATGGAAGGATTTGTCTTATGGTCGGCATGGAACAAAAAATCCCACCGTAGAGGGATAGGAGGCACATCTTGTTATATTAGAAAAATAATTTCTCCTCACATTAAACTTCATAAGATTGACCTTCTTAGTCAATACATTTGGATAGAAATTTCAGACACCAATGCTAAGAAGATGTATATAGGAATTTGTTATTTTGCACTTATTAATTCTACTTTTTATAAGAAAAATAATCTAGATAAAAATTGTCCCTATAATAATTTAGAACAAGATATTTATAATTTGAAAAATGAAGGCAATATCCTCCTACTAGGAGACTTTAATGTTAGGATTGCAACTAAACAAGCTACTCTTTTAAGTGATGACTCCAACCATAATCCTTTATGGCTAGATGAGGACCTTGTTTTATCTAATAGCTACAAAATAAGCTCTAAAGACCTAATTGAGATTTTTTTTGGTATTGAGTTGGTCAATCTCTGTAGCTCTCAAGACCTAATAATTTTGCAATGGAGTAATGAAGTGGCCAAAATCCAACCAAATAACCTGTATTCATGGGTTAGATAGTAGTGTTGTAGATTATGTGATATCTGATATCCCCGTTTCCAACCAAATAAAAAATTTTGACCTTTTAAATGACCATGAGCCTGACTCTGATCATAAACCTTTAACCCTAACTCTAAAAGTTTCCATGCATAGGAGCACCATTGAACAAAATTATGATAATCAAAGGAATTTGCGCTTTGATAAAAGTAAAGTTGACATTTTCTTAAAGGATTTAAATAGTGAATTAAACCTCCTAACTTATAAGGACAACATTGAAGAACTCTATCATAATTTTACAACTACCCTTTCCACTTCTATTAACAAGTTCTCTTTTGAGGTGTGCCATAAAAAGAATAATAGAACAACCAACCCTTGGTATGATAAAGAATGTAAAATTTATAGGAAATCCATTAGGTATGCTTCTAATGAGCCCTTAAAACTCGATAAGATCAATATGTACAAATCCCTAATTAAAAGGAAAAAAGATACTATAGCAATAAAAGGCAAGAGCAACTTTCACAACTATACAAGTTGGATCCTAAGAAGTTCTGGAGCCAAATTCTAAAATGCAATACTAAAGAAAATAATAGGATTCCCTTAACGAACTAGAATTCCTACCTTAAAAGTATTTACGAGTTCCCTAATGCCATGGACACCATATTTTTGTTATAGTTTTTAATTTTAATAAAAGTTATTTTAAATTTAATAAAAGTATAATAAAAAATTAATTTTTTAAATATATTATTGGAAGATTAAAAGAGATATAACAAAATATTGATATTATTAAAAGTATTATCGTAATTAAATTTAAAAATAATTTTTAGAATTAACTCAAGTGGTCATAAGTTTTTCTCATATATATATATATATATATATATATATATATATATATATATATATCAAATAATTCTTTACAGAAACCAATCAATTTTGTTTTTATTAATGATGATGATGATGATTAACATCCACTAAGA
>ML778092.1:126100-138150 GCA_009831015.1 Picea engelmannii | reverse complement strand
CAATTGAGCTTGTGGTGAATATCAATTCCAAGATATTTGTATGAAGTCACTTCCTCCAAGTTGTTGTTTTCATATACAAAGGTATCATAAGGGATCTTATTGGATTTAATAATCATGAACTTAGTCTTATCAGTATTAACAGTTATACCGATATTGGAGCAAACATCCTTGAGGATTCTTAGTTGGTTTTCAAGATCATGGGGACTCCTTTACATAAGAACGATATCATCGGCATAAAGAAGGAGATTGATGACTATACCAGTGAGAGTAGGGCTGACACAACCTACTTTTTCCAAGCATTCTTCTAACTTATCAATGTATATGCCAAAAAGGGTAGGGGACAAGGGACAAACTTGTTTGACTCCGATATTGCAATTAATCTCTTTTGACCATCTCTCAGTGTTTTTAAACTTAGCAATAACGTTCTCATACATCCTTATTGTAGAAGCCCTCAACTCGAGAGGCACTTTTATCTCTTCCAACCTATTCCAAAGGTTTTTCCTAGGAACCATGTCAAAAAAATTTCTAAAGTCAGCAAAACAACAAAAACGATTTGTTTTAGTATTGCAGAACTCCTCTGCAATGATCCTAAAGGTAACAAGATGGTCCATAGTTGAATGACATCTCCTAAACCCAGCCTTTCCTTTATCTCTTTTATCGTGACTTTCTAGCCAAATGATAATCTTCTTTTCCAAAATAATTCCATAAAGCTTGGCTAAAATCGGGCTAATCATAATGGTCCTATAATTAGAGGGAATGTTTTTATCCCCATTTTTAAAAATAGGAACAATGAGGCTTTGCATCCAGGGTTTAGGGAAGCCCTGCTTGACTGATAAATTAAAGAGCTTGTGTATGTGAGGGATAAGGATTGGCTCTCTGATTTCAAAAATTCCAGCTTGGTAGCCTTCAATGTCCTTAGCTTTCCCATTTGCGAGCCGCTTAACCCCGAACTCTATGTCATCCAAAGAAAAAAATTCTTCCTTTGTACGGAAAATAGGAATGGTGTCCATGGCATTAGGGAACTCGTAAAGACTTTTAAGATAGGAATTCCAATCCGTTAAGAGAATCCTATTATTTTCTTTAGTATAACATTTTATAATTTGGCTCCAGAACTTCTTAGGATCCAACTTGTATAGTTTTGAAAGTTTCTCTTGCCTTTTATTGATATAGTGTTTTTTTTCCTTTTAATTAGGGCTTCTTACATATTGATCTTATCGAGTTTTAAGGGCTCATTAGAAGCATCCCTAATGGATTTCCTAGCAATTTTACATTCTTTATCATACCAAGGGTTGGTTGTTCTAGTATTCTTTTTATGGGACACCTTGAAAGAGAACTTGTTAATAGAAGTGGAAAGGGTAGTTGTAAAATTGTGATAGAGTTATTCAATGTTGTCCTTATAAGTTAGGAGGTTTAATTTACTATTTAAATCCTTTAAGAAAATGTCAAATTTACTTTTATCAAAGCACAAATTCCTTTGATTATCAGAATTCTCTTCAATGGTGCTCCTATGCATGGAAAATTTTAGAGTTAGGGTTAAAGGTTTATAATCAGAGTCAAGCTCATGGTTATTTAAAAGTTGTTATTTGGTTGGAAATGGGGATATCGGATATCACATAATCTACAACACTACTACCTAGCCCATGAATACATGTCAGTTGGTTGGAGTTTGGCCACTTCATTACTCCATTACAAATTACTAGGTCTTGAGAGCTGCAGAGCTTGACCAACTCAGTACCAAACAAATTCTCAATTAGGTCTTCAGATCTTATTTTGTAGCTATTAGATAAAACAAGGTCCTCATCTAGCCATAAAGGATTATGGTTGGAGTCATCACTTAAAAAGGTAGCTTGTTTAGTTGCAGTCCTAACATTAAAGTTTCCTAGAAGGAGGATATTACCTTCATTTTTCAAATTATAAATATCTTGTTCAAAATTATTATAGGGACAATTTTTATCTAGATTATTTTTCTTATAAAAAGTAGAATTAATAGGTGCAAAACAAAAAATTGCTATATACATCTTCTTAGCATTGGTGTCTGAAATTTCTATCCAAATGTATTGATTAAGAGGGTCAATCTTATGAATATGAATGTGAGGAGAAATGATTTTTCTAATATAACAAGCTATGCCTCCTATCCTTCTATGGTGGGATTTTTTGTTACATGCCGACCACAAGACAAATCCTTCCATGTTAGGGACCTTAGACTCCTCATGCTCCCAAGTGGGACCTTAGACTCCTCATGCTCCCAAGTTTCATCTATACAGATAATATCAATATCACTCATGATCCAACTTATCATGGGACCTTTGCGCCATGGAAAGCCACGAAAATTCCAAAAAAGGATCCCAAGTGTCCCAAATTCCTATCTATTATTATCCTTCTGGTCTCTATCCCTAACAACAGGTTTTCGATTTCCAATTATTGCCCATTTTCCTTCTTTCCCGGCTTCTTTTACCTTTTGAACTTCCTTCCTTAATTCAGCTTGGTCTTCAAGAATGAGGTCTTCATTTATAAATACTCTTGACCCTTTTAAACTCAGAGATTTACTAAGTGAGAATAATGAATCGCAGTCTTTTTCTTCATGTTCAATAATAAATACTTGGTTTAACATATAATGACAAAAACAAAATATATTATTTCTATTATCCTTTAAATATTATAATTTGTTAATGTACAAAATAACAAAGTGATAATAATGAATGGCAATGTTTTTCTTCATGTTTAATAACACATTATTTTTTTAACATATAACGATAAAAACAAAATATATTATTTCTATTATCCTTTAAATATTATAATAAAATATTTGTTGTACTAAAGAGGTTAATTCTTTAATTAAATGATTATATTATTTCTATTCTTTTAAATATTATAATAAAATATTTGATGTAATAAAGAGGCTAATTTTTTAATTAAATGTTTAGTGTTGATATTTTGTAAAAATATATATTTTTACAAATTTATATTTACATTTAAGTTGATTTAACAAAGTTAAATAAATAAAATAATGTGATGACATTTCAAATTATTATATAAATTTGTAAAATTATTTTTATAAGTTATTTATATTCACAATATTATTATGCAACAATTTTTCATATCTTCTATCTTAATAAAATTGATAAGAAAATTTAATATTTAATAAGAAAATTTAATATTTGATTAGTTTTAATATTTTTAATAAAATTAATAACACATTATTTGATTAGTTTTAATATTTTGTTTTTATAAAAATATTGAAAATAGTTTTTTTTTTTTTAATTTTTTAATATACACAAATTAATAAGTTATGAATATAAATAATGTTACAAATATTATCAAATTGCTACTTCTTTTAAGTTAAAAGTGTACTTCTATTATTTATAGTAAGGAGTAAATACTCCACTAAATACTTCAGGAGGTTAGGGGACTTGCAAAAAAAAAAGAGGAAACCAAGTCTCATTCTAGCATATTGTTTCCAAAGAGAAGATATTAGTTTTTCAAAGAGAATATAATAGTTTTCCACATATTATCAAAGAAAAGCAACAATCTATGACAGAGAGAACTAAAATTATATCATATCTCTTAGAATAATAGTAAATATTTGCAACAAAAATCAATCCTCAGGACATGAATGAGTCTATATATTATCCCCATCCAGTTGACCCTCATCCTCTTCATCCATAGTTGGGTTCTAAGAAGGTCAAAAGTTTTTATCTATTGTAATTAGGAAGTCACGAGTTCCAGTTGAGGCCAGACCATTGATAGAGGGATTTCTTGAACCTTGTTCACTGGCCACTTTTGAAACCTTAAACTTAATCCCATAGGTTGAGTTACACATAAGTTTGAATTTCCTTGGAAAATTTCAATGGTATGTAGCATATTTATCTAGTTAGTCATGCATTTCTCCAATGTCTAATCCACTATTTATTTAACATGTCAGTAGAGTTCCATTGTCCTAAAGAACTTGGTCTCTTGAGTGTGTGAGTAAAGAGGTTCATGCAACCATCCCTCGACTTCCTCTCAAATTTCCTTATCTGAGGTCTTCTTGTGCTTGATATTTATCATCTCATCCACTTAGTCAAGATTCCAATAGGATTCCTTGGAGCAATTCTCCAAGAATCTGTTCTGAACCTCCTAGAATTTTATTTACACCCTGGTGAAAGAACATGAGTGAAAGGAAGAAGCTTAACTTTCCACACCCTTGCATTTGTACTCCCTTTCCTTGTCTCCTCTACTCCCTCCCTTAGCCATCTTTGAATTGGAACAAGCTCAAGGTTCATGAACTAGAGAGTTGCATCACGACCCACTCCCTTTGACCCTAAAATTACTTCCTTCCACTGAGCTTCTTCCACAGATCCTCGTCCCCAAGCCCTCACCCCCTTCCAGTCAAAATGACTAGGTCTAGTGCACCCAACCATCCTCAAAGGATATGAGCTCCCAACCTGAGACAGTTGTCTTAAGCTCTTGAACCCAAACACAAACAACACTTCCCTTACTAAACTAAATGCCAAACAAACAAGGGACTTCTATCAACAAAGAGTTAACCTCACAGTGCCTTTAATTTCAGAAGAAATAATATGTTTCATTAAATTATTTATTTATGATTGTTTGTTATATAATAAATTTAAATAATTATTTAAAACATTAAATTGATGAAACATAAACCTCATAACTCTTATTAATTTCCAAAAAAAAACATGATCTTGCTTATTGTAATGGTAAGGCCTCTTGGGACACCCACTGAGCGCATGCACTCCTTGGGAAGATTTGAGAACATATTAGAAAAAGAGAACAAGGAGTAAACCATCGATTGGGAATACGAAGATGTTTTGGTGTGGGAAGGAGCACTTTGGGGCATGATGATGATGTGTGAGCCCAACAGGGAACATATCCTTCTTTCCTTGTGACAGACGATGAAGGATTAGGTTTTGTTTGGGAAAGGGTGAGAAAACTTGGGAGCACTCCCAAGTAGTGGACCCATACTCCCTTGGCAGTATGGGTGCACTGGAGAGGTTGGACGCCCACATTGACACACCCACAAAGTGTCACAACGATCGTCACAAGGAAGATCCCGAGGAAAGGAGTGTGCACCTAGGGATGGGGCACATTGGTCCAAGAGACATGTTGTTTGATGGGCATCTGACCTTAGTTGGGTGAATTGGGTCCATGGAGGCGCGTAATGATTAGTCAAGAGTGATGATTCGTGAAGGGGTGTGACACACCCAAGAGACGTGACATTTCACACAAGTGACTCTTGGAGTCCATATAAAAGAAAGGGTGCACAAACAAAGGGAAGACATGGAAGAAAAAGTGAAGTCAAGAGACATGGAGCTTTGAGGTTGGGAACACTAGTGGGGAACACCTTAGGTAGAGGAAGGGAGAAACAACAAGGGGGAAGTCTTAGTGTCATAAAACTACAGGTATGGAAAATTTTTGTGTATGAGGTAGAGTCGTTAGACTATTCCCTTCTATGTAACTAGGACAATAATGCCCTCTTTGTAAATCTTTCTTTCTATTTCGAAATATAAATAAATGAATTCGAATATTAGGCATCATTAGTGTCACCCACACCATATCTTTCTCTCTTGTTTCGCATGTTTTCTGTTGTATCCCAAATTAATTAAGTGTCAAAATAAGTTAACAAATGTCTAGGTATACAACTGAGTTTCATAGAGTATGGATGTGAGTAATATGTATCCTAGAACATAATATTTATATTCTCTAGGTGAAGAGGCATAGTCTGAGTGACGTATCCTTGTTTTAGCCAAGATTCAAAGGGAGAACCATCGCAGTTCCACATCTCCAAGATATGCCAAGGTTGAACTTGGGAATGACTCTTCAGGTTGTGATCAATGGTATTAGAGTAGTTTTGCAATGAAGGGTTTTCCATAAACACAACAGAAAGTATGCCAAGCTTCACACAACCCAAAAGTGGGGTGACCCACAGTGGTGTCACTCCTTGGATAGAGATGAATGAAGTCGTATGATGGAATTAGGCCACATATGACTCAAGAAAGGTTGATTCAATTGCACCACTATGACCTAAGACAAAATATTCTTGGTTTGAGTAGTGAACCAAGATATCGAGGGACTTTCAATGAAGCACCTTGGAACCAAGTGGTGGACCAAGGGGGACAACCACATAGTATGTGAAAGACAAGTATAACATAGCTATGGTGTATTGTGATTATATTTGTCTTTTTCACTTAACCAAGAAAGAGTGGAAAGGATCAGTTTGCAACAAGATATGAAGGGTTGGTGCATTGGGTTCCTTGGGTGGAATGTTTGGTAGCCAATACCATCAATTGTGTTTCTTGGATCTAATTATAACCAGAAGAATAATGCAAGCTCTAGTTGACTTAGGTTCCTCACACAAATTTCTAAAGACTGAGGTAAAAAAGGATATGGGACTTAGAGTCTCCCCATGTAGATCTACGATGAAGGAAGTAAACTCTAAGGAAAGGGAATAAAAAGGTGTTTCCTCCTTAGTTCACATTTCACTTGATAAGTGGTAAGGTCATGATAACTTCACGATGATTCCTATGGATGAATTTGAGGTGATTCTTGGACAAGAGTTCCTAAGGAGGATGCATCCAATCCTCATTACATGCATTGATAAGATGGTTATACTTGGTGAACATAAGGCTTTAGTTGTGTGTAAAACCGCAAGGAAGTATTGTGTAAAGGTGAAAATTGTGTCTGCATTAAGTATGAAGAGAGAAACGATACAGAATGAATAGCATATTTATGCAACAATTGTTGGATAGGTTTAACAAGATGGAGCGAGGACGCTTGTTTCACCAGATCTCACTGACTTGTTGGGTAATTTTGTGGACATAATGTCAAATGATTTGTCAAAAGTTATCTAACCACGATTCATTGTTGACCATTGTATAGAGATAGAATCTGGGTTGTATCCAACAACAAGAACCCCTTACCGATTCTTCGAGCCTTAGTTGGAAGAGTTGAAGAGACAATTGACAAAATTGATTTATGTTGGCTTCAGTCATCCATCCAGGTCCCCATATGGAACCATGTTTCTATTTGAGAAGAAGATATACAATTCATAGATAAGGATGTGTTTGGACTACCGAGAATTTAACAAAACAACTATGAAGAACCGATACCCATTTCCTTTAGATTTTGATTTCTCTGACAAGTTGGCAAAGGCCAATTTATTTGCAAATCTTGACTTGCAACATGGAAATTATCAAGAGTGAATTGAAGAAGGATATGAAGAAAATATATACATGGTGACAAGGTATGGTAACTATGAGTTCCTAGTGATTCCTTTTGAGTTGTGCAATGCTCCTGTAACCTTTTTCACATTGATGAATGACATGTTGCATCAGTTTTTGTACAAGTTCATTATGGTGTATTTGGCTGACATCGTACTGTATAGATAAAGTATGGAGGAGCACAAGAATCATTTGGAACATGTATTTGAGGTACTACGATGTAACCAATTTTTTTTGAGGAAGTCCAAGTTTGTTTTTGGGCATACTGAGATATCATTCTTGGGGAATTGTATTGGCCAAGCATGCATTCACGTGGACCCTGTGAAGGTCAAGGAAATCGAAGATTGGGAATATTTTCACATAGTTCATGATGTGAGAGTATTCTTTGGACTATCCAACTACTATCGTAAGTTCATAGAAGGATATTCCAATATTGTTGCACCACTCACTGAATTATTGAAAAATGAGAAAGCACGAAACTGAATAGAGAAGAGAAAGTCTGCATTTGAAGAGAAAATGAAAAATGTTCACCACTCCCGTGTTGAAGATTCCATACTTTGTGCAAATGTTTGAATTGAAAATGGATGCATCAAACTCTACCATTGGAGGGGTCTTAATGCAGTAGGTACATCTGGTTTCCTTTGAGAGAAGAAATCTCCAAGATCATGAATGGAGATACCCCATTCATGAGAAGCAGATTATTCTAGTGGTACATTGTTTGCAGACTTGGAGACACTAGGAAAGTTGTTTATCATGAAGACAGACAACGTTGTGACAAGCTACTTCACGATGTAGCCAAATTTTTCAACCAAGAAGGAAAGGTGGTAATAATTCCTCACATATTTTGACTTAACCATGATTATAGTTTGAGGAGGATGAACACTGTCATCGATTCCTTAAGAATAAAGGCACAACTCAATGCCCTAGAGGAGGAGGAGGATTTTCCTACATCAAGGGGAAATCAGATTCATGTCTTGGAAGAGTTACAAAAGCATATAAAAAAATGGTTAGAGCATGATCACACATAAAAGAACATCATGAAGTAGGTGAAGAAGGGAAAAAAATGATTTTTTTGGCTACGTGATGGACTATTATACTTTGGGGATTGAATCTATGTCCCTAAGTCATCCAACCTCAAGATGGAATTCATGAAGGAATGTCACGACTCACCCTAGGCTAGACACCTAGGATAGCAGAGAATGATGGCATTATTGGAGGGAAGATACTTTGGGAAGCTGATGAAGGAGGATCTGGAGGATTATGTT
This sequence comes from Picea engelmannii, assembly GCA_009831015.1. Classification (NCBI taxonomy): domain Eukaryota; kingdom Viridiplantae; phylum Streptophyta; class Pinopsida; order Pinales; family Pinaceae; genus Picea; species Picea engelmannii. The sequence goes on along the minus strand of ML778092.1, from coordinate 129,665 downwards.
CGCACTTTCCTTATATGTTAGTAGGATAAGACAAACACCAAAATGAGAGAAGGTTTGTTGCAACCTTTACCAATTTCAAAGAGACCATGGATGAGTGTCTCGATGGAATTCATCACACATATTTTGATGGTGCAGTGATACAACGTGATTTTGGTCATGGTGGATACAAAGAGTGATCGATTTTGGTCATTGCGAAGAAGTTGCAAAGTTATTTTTCAAGAACATAGTGAAGTATTGGGGTCTTCCATTGAACATTGTGTCAAACAGGGATACAAGGTTCACGAGTATGTTTTGGAAAAAAAAATTCAAGCTTATGAGGACAAATGTTTTGAATATTTTAGCCTACCATCCAGAAACAGAAGGGAAGACAAAATGAATCAATGCACTTATAGAGGATTACTTGTAGCACCATGTATAGATAGAACAGATGAATTGGATGGATGTGTTGGACGCCACCCAGTTTGGATACAAACTAAAGAAGAGTTCAACGATGGGATATGTTCCATTTGAGTTGAAGAACATATAGATACCCACAACTCATAAGTTTTTGACACAAGGCTATTATGGGATGAATCCATCAGTGGTGATTTTCGTGAAGAGTTGGTAGGATGAGTTGGAGATAGCTTACACGCATTTGAATAATGTATAAAACAGAATGAAGCAGTTGGTGGATCACAACAGATGTGAAGTGGAATTCAAAGTAGGAGAGGTTGTAAATCTCAAGCTAATTAGATGTCATTTCCCACCACCAAAAGGGATGGCTCCATCTCTTGTGTGGAGGTATGAAGGCTCATTTTGTTGGATAGTTGGTTGTCATTGATGTTGTTGGATAGTTGGTTGTCATTGATGTCAACAAGAAGTGGTTTTCATTGATGTCAATAGATGTGATGAGCATATTTGGAGAATTTTTCAAAGTGATCCCCTTATGGCATATCTCTAAGCATGGTGCTCATAGGAAGATTCTTTGAAGAAGTCTATAAGAAACCCATAGGTGTGGTTATGAAACTTGAAGTTGTTTAAGGAATAAGGATATGAAGGATAGTGTAAATGTATATAACACACTCATAAATGGATATTCCTCATCATACCATTTCCAATGGTAGGTGGAACGTCATGTAGTTCCTCAAGGTTGAGGAATTATGAGGTCATGAAGTTGGAACCCCCAAAGATGGGTTAAGAAGCCTGTAATTGGTTGCAAGTCATTAATGAAAGGGTAAAGTGGTTGTAACAACAAATTTCAAGAATACATAAAGTTAAGGAAAGAGGCTAATTAGAAAAATTATATATACACCTCAAGAAGTCTCTCATAAGTACATTCACACACACATTCTATTCACTAGTAAATTTGGGGCATTTTGCGATGAGAATTTCTATGCGCACGTGACGTGTCATGGAAATTCTGAATACCTAACAATATCATCACCTGAGAGAGGACCTAAGGATGTCATATTTCTATCATCATGAGGGAGATGACCTTATTATGTTGTCTCCCATAAGACAACTTAAATTTCACGTCGCAAGATAGACAATTGCTTTAGGTCATTGTATGCAAGACAACCTAAAGAGGTCATCGCATGAAAGACGACCTAATGATGTCGTCACATGAAGTATGACCTAAATAAGTCTTCACATGAAAGACAAGCTAAAAAATTCATTGCATGAATGATGGCCTTAGCTCATCACTGATGAGACAAACTATTCAACAAATTCAGGTGACGAAGTTTCAATACCGTTGACGAACCATCAATACCATCGATGAGAAGAAAGCGATGGAGTTTTAATACCATCTTAATGTAGGAGGGACATATGGTTTTGTTAAGCCCTAATATTGGCTCATTACCCCTTAATTGGGGCATATTATATTAGTAATGTTATTTTATTTATGTCAGCTTTAGGCCATTAGTTGTAATTATACCTCAGAGTCTCCTATATATACCAAGGAGACATTTTCATTTGGAATCATCTTGTACTTGAACATTTAAGTGGGGTAAAAGGAGGTTGCCCCCTCGAAGAGGATTATTATCTAAAATTATCTCTTTTTCAAGGCGTTGAGTACTTTTCCTAAGGTTTTTCTATGCTATATTGTTGTTTGGTTCTTAACATATGGTATCAGAGCTCAAGGTCTTGGGGTTTCGCTGCTACATTTGAGACACCATGGAATTTTTGCTATAAATTTTTTTCTACAATGTTTCAGAAGGAACGGCTTGGAGGATATTTATTAGATGGATTAAGGTATGTTGGGTTAAAAATTAAGCTCCTGAGGAATTATACTTACTAATATACAACCTGTACATGATAGGGTTCTAGAATCATCCTGAAATTAGTCATTGCGAAATTTTCGCTATAAATTTTTTTTTGTAACATTTTAGACCCTAAAATCTAGAGGACATTTACAAAAATTAGTAAGGTATCTATGGTAAAAATGTCATCTTCTGAGTCATCTTAAATTTGTAGATACACCTTGTGTAAGATAGGGTATCTGACTAGTCCTATTGACTAGTCTCAAGAAGGTGTTCTAGGTAAAACAATCATAACTTCTTGCTAGAGTATCCAAATTGAGTGGGACTGGTTTCATTGGATCGTGGAAAGTCTGTAGTATTTTGGGTGCGAGTTTCAGAATTTCATATCAATTATTTTTTGCGAGGTATGCTATACAAATGAGATCTCCTGGAAAGGCCAAAAATCGGCAAGTTGTGAGGAAGTTACCGTAAATTCCACTTGGCACATCCAATTTCGATCAGACCTATGGCATTATAGAGAATAAATATAATAGAACTACCTAAAATAAAGTTTCATACCTAGAAGGGCTGAAACTTGGGAGATAGAATAGAATAAATATTGTCTAGCAGAACCACCTCAAAATCAAGATTCAAAAGTGATACTTGGCCAACATGCCACCAAAAAAGGGACCTTCTACACCAAATAAGCATCCAGAAAATCCTAATTGGACTCTTGATGAAGGTGAAGAAATGCATAGGGACATATATGAACTACAAAATAATATGGATTTAATGGAAGCTAAGTTGGATACTAAGATGGATTCAATGGAAGATAAGTTGATGGATTCAATAGAAGCTAAGTTGGATACTAAGATGGATGGATTAAAAGGGGAGATCATGGAAGTATTGGAAAATTTTGTAACAGAGAAGACACCCGAACATGAAAATGCATCCCATGAAATTCATGATGAGGACACAAGGAAGGTGAATCAAGAATGGAGAAGCTCCAACTTTGGTTTGAAGACCAACCACGTTCCTAATATTGATATAAGGAAGTTTTATGGCAAGGACCCAATCACATTTATACTTCAGATGGAGCAATTCTTTGATCTCCATAATGTGCCACATACACAAAAGGTACAAATTGCTTCCTAATCAATTTGTTTGGTATCGATGGCTTTGTTCTTGCAAATCACTCGTCAGTTGGACAATTTTCATGGAAGAAATGATAGCACACTATGAGGATACAAGGAGAAATACCTTCTTTAGCCAATTGATAAATCTCAAGAAAAAGGGTTCAGTTACCGAGCACATTGAGAACTTCCAAAGATTGAATATAAAGGTAA